>VZTY01001903.1:77544-88151 GCA_013400935.1 Turnix velox
ATCTGTACTTGGGGTTGCTCCAACCCAGGTGCAGGACCTTCAGGAAATGCATAAAATGGCAGTGAAACAGCAGTCTGTTTGGTTTTCAACTGCTTCACTTGTGGAGATTTATTTCACTACCAAGCGATTGCTCTCTTCCTTTAATTCAGGAAACAAGTTATTACACATGGGGTTGTTTTAAACTGTTGCTGGAGTCAAGAGGTGGAAGAGGTTGTCACAGTGTCTCCAGGAGATGCTTGGTGACATTTGAAAGTTAGCACTTGTGGGAGCTGAATTTCAGAGGGCAGCAGGCTTTCTGAACATCTGCAACTTTGCTCCTTTTAGCTGCCTTTTACTTGCTTGAAAAGCTGCACTTTCTGTGGAACTAAGTAAAGCAGTGCTGGAAGAAATTAGATGTAAGGACTATAAAAATAAGCGAAGGAGAAAGAGGACTTTAGCGTAACTTATCTTTGACAGGCTGATCTGTTATTTTTCACTGATCTAAAGGTTAAATCCATTAACTGGTGGTCTTCCAGTGAGGACAGAGAGCTGACAAGGCATGAAGGACTCGGGCCAGCAAAACCACAAAGTACTTGATCTTTGAGTGTATGACTTTTATAGTCGGCAGCAAAGATGACTTGACTTTCATATGTTCCCTTGATGTGTGAGGAAATGAACATAAATTAATAGCTACAGTAATTTCCTCTGGGTAAATCTATCTAAACGATCTTAAATATTAGGATGCTGAAAGCTAATGGCTTGTTCATCTGACATGATGAACATCTACAGCTGTTTGGGAAGCCAAAGGGAGGTCTGGGTGCTTACTGTCTTTGAAAATCAGGTCACAACAGTAACAATGTCTTTCTACTAAGAATCCCCCTGATTTCAGTAAAATTTACATAATCTCACAGCAGCCAAACAGCCTGATGTACCAATACTACACCAAAAATTACAAGGCTTGGAATTGACTGCCTTGTTTGCCTTCCAACAGATGTCAGACTATAGGTGATGGTTTTTTTTTATCCCCAGCTGTTGAATGCATCGGCGTGTTGGGTTTATTCTGAGGATTGAAACTGTATGTAGACCTGAAGAGTGGATTTTTGAGAAATGAGCAGAGGATTTGCTTTTTGCAATTCATGTGTATGAACTCCTCTTTATGTTCAAAATGCATTCTAGGAGGAACTAAAATATTCACATCAAATTGATTACGATCTTTCTATGTTGTATGGTATTTGTGAATTTGTTACATCTATTTATTGTAAATTTCTTTGTATTTATTGTCTTTTATCTGTGAGGAGAATGATTCCTTATTGCTATAGCCATGCTATTGGGTAGTCCTATTCCCTATATTTAAGGGAAATATTTTTTTAAAGGCTTTTTTGCCTATACTACATTCATCCATTAGGACTCTGCACTCCTGTGTTATAATGGTCTAGATCTGACTCAAAATACAACTCTCATGAATTTTCTCAGTTTCTCATAAGTTAACTGTTAACCAGTCAGATAATCCGAGGTGTGCCAAGCCAGCAAAGCAATAACAACAAAAAAAACCCAAGAGAGAAAATATGTATGTTTTCTCTCCTTTTTTGTTTGCCTTGGGTCTCTGTAATGCATCTGCAATCAGACAGCATTCATATATATTAGTTTAAAAAACTGATTTACAGCTCACAGAGACTGAGAAGCAATAAAATCTAAGCTTACCTGACACCTGGAAGCATTAACTATAGCCTGGAAACTTCAGACTAATGTAAGAGGAAACATAATTTGTATTTAGCAAGAAGCAGGATTCATCAATTCTCCAGCCTCCCTGACTCTCTCATGGCTTTGGAAAAGTTTCTTCATCTGTTTTTATCTTAAGAGGCTCAAACGGAAAATGAATTTTCATGGGAACTCAAAGTATTTATGAAAATTCTATATAAATAAAACCACGTAGTCGATGGTATTTCAATACAAAGCCTGAAGACTTTTCTTTAGAGAATGTTGCTCAGTTCCTCTTGAGATGCTGATTAGTAGATGCTGAATAAAACCCATATAATAAAAGACTGCATTTAGCTTGATGGCAAAAAGCCTTCCTGGTTTTGATGAACTGTCTTTTAACAACTAACTTCAATATAATCCCATTTTTAAAGACATGGAGTCTATGTAATCCCTAGTTTGAAGGATTAAAATCTAAAAAGCTGGTTGTGTAACTTTCAAGCAAGCACCAACCTCAGTAAATGGATATTTGTGGCTCTTGGTGGTTAAATGTGGCATATTCTTGATCCCGAGGAGCAAGTTTTGAGACTGAAAATCATAACATGAAAAAAATGTTAGTAAATATTCCTATTGGCATGAAAAGGATAACATCTGCTAAAGTCACGAGTGGTTTGTTGCCTGAGCTAGCAGCAGGACAGCCTACAGCTGATTAGCTATGGCTTCATATGAGAATGGGAGTGCAGTGGGTAGAAATGTTTCCTATTTGAAGTTGCTTGAACCCCACTCTAAAAGAATTAAAAAATAAAGAAAAAGCAACTTCACCTTTCTTTTAAATTCTTTCCTTGCTATCTTGAGAAAATGCTTCACTACTAGTGCAGCTCCAAACTGAAATATGCCTGCATGGAATGTCCTGATTTGTTCTTTTATTCACTCAAGTTTGTTTAAGGAAGGATTTGTCCATTTTTACTCAGAATTGCACGTAAGCACATGCCAAATACCAAGTGCATCTTTTAAAATCGGGTTGAAACATAGTTATGGTTATGGCTCTGGTCTTGAGTTGCCAGTCAGATGTCAGTCTGAAATTTGGACCACAGGCTACAAACAGTTCTTTGCTTTTTTTCTTAAACTCATTTTTTTGTGCACAGATATCTCTGATTTTAAATTGATTTGGCAACTCGGACACCTTTGAATCTCAAATATCTTACAGTTAGGTTTGGTGTAAAAGTGAGGTAACTATGGATGCTATCACAATCAATCTTGGATATCTGTTACATTTAGAGACATGCTCATGTATGGAAATAGAATTAAGGAATATATGTGTTTTACTGTTTTTCTCCGTTCTCTGCAGTTTAATCTCAAGGAGGAGATTTGCCTCATGGAGCCACTTTAACAAATTGACCATTGACTAAAGCAAGAACTATTTTGTGATGAAGAGTGGTGAGACACTGGCCCAGGTTGCCAGAGAGATGGTAAATGCCCCATCCCTGCAAAAATTTAGGTCAGATTGGATGGGGCTCTGAGCAGCTTCACCTAGCTGAAGATGTTCCTGCTCACTGGAGGGAGGCTGGACTAGATGGACTCTAAAGGTCCCTTCTGACCCAAACTCTTCCATGATTCTGTGACTTACGTAGTTGTTCTGGTGAGGTCTGTATGCAAGATTTCTCTCCTTTCTGAAAAGAAATGAAGTTTGTGCAATCCATAATGCCTATATATAGGTAGCTTTCATAAATATATAGTAATTTGTTAGGCCACTGACACAGCATAGTGTTTTAAGGTGACATATGTTATGGTCTCAAGGGGTGTGTCCCTTGATTCTGCTTGTCTGAGCACTTCTTGATGGGGAAAGGAGAGGACCTTCTGTTACTACAAAGTGACGTGACAATTGTCACATTGTGATGACTCAGGCTACAGATGGAGGTCTCTTCCTTGTTTTGCTGAGGTCACATGGGGAGAGATCTACCTGGATGTATCTAGAATTATTAAATCATAGAATGGTTTGGGTTGGAAGGGACCTTAAAGATCATCTAATTCCAGCTCCCCTGACAGGGACACTTCATATTAGATCAGGTTGCTCAATGTCTAGTTCAGACTGGCCTTAAACACCTCTAGGGAGGGGGCATCCACAACCTCTCTGGGCAACCTGTTCTAGTGTCTCACCACCTTCACAGTAAATGACTTCTTCCTTATCTCCAGCCTAAATCTCCCCTCTTCCACTTTGCATCCATTACTCCTAGTCCTGCCATCCTCTACCCTACTAAAAAATCCTACCCCAGCCTTTCTGCAGGCCCCATTCAGGTATTGATAAGTCACTATTGATAAGTCCCCCTTGAGCCTTCTCTTCTCCAGGCTGAACAACCCCAACTCCCTCAGCCTGTCATCGTAAGGGAGGAGCTTTCTCACCTTGAAGCCACTTTCCCTCTCTGTTTCTGGGATGCCTTAACAGGACATGAAGATTTAAGTGCCTCACACTCTGCACATGAGCTTATTGAAAACGAATTTATACTGGCTAGATAATAAGAAGAGAGTTTGTTGCCTCTGCCTGATGCAGGTGAATAAGGGCAGCCTTTTCTACTCTAATGCCATAATTTATAGTTTGTGTTGTTTGCTTCATTTGGGCCTTGTTCTTGACAGAGCTAAATGTTAATTGCCTGGAATACTTTAATTTTTCAAAATTATACTTATTTTTATAGAGAGAAAAATGCATGTAAACAGTGGTTGAAGACAGCAAATAACATTTGTGATTACATAGTATTTGTGACAAGACACATAGCACTGAATCTTCTTAGGTTGTCCACGCTTCCCAAAGTGTGGCACATTATCTGCTTTTCTGGTTATTTGTGATTTTCAGCTTTACTACTACCTAGGTGCTGTAAAGAACCATGTTAAGCCTTTATCTGTACTGCCTTTAACAGTGGATGATGGATCTGTTGTCTAAAAAGCTGAATGGGACATTGATCCATCCAGGGGTGGATGACCAAGAAAGGGACAGTTGACATACAACCTACTGAAGATGACACTGTCTTCATTTATTTATCCTATGCTAAAATCTGGCAAGTTGAACTTGATGTATATACAAGTAGCCAGAATCCATACATAGAGAAAAGTTATAAAAAGCTTGTAGAGAGACCTTAGAGAAGGAAAAAAGTTCAGAAACTAGAATTGCATAGTTTGAAAAATAGATGAGTGTACAAAATAAGCTTCTGTAAAAGACCGTAGTTGTCTACAAGTGTTCTCAGGAATGTTCACTGAAAAGCCAGAGATGCTGTCTTTAAACTTTTTCTTTGTTGTGCTCTATATTGTTATCCTAATTTGTTTCAATTAGTGCAGACTGTAAATCCCATTGATTGAAGGTTATCAGTGAGTCAAGGGCTTGATGTGAAGCAGAGACACAAGTCTGTTCACACCCAGCAATAAAAATGAGGTGATTTTTTTTGTATAAAGAGGACATTTGTAGCTGGAAGAAGCTGTGGTGGTGTGGAGGGATGGTTGTGCAGTGCTGCAGCTGCTCTGGACTGAATCACAGCCTTCCTTCAGGGCTTCTGAGCAGATAAAGCAAGATGCCATGATGCTCTGATATTAGGAACTGAAATCTGAAATTCTTGGGCTGATTTCTGCATATCACTTAGCCAAATCTGTTTGTGTTGTTCCTTGTCTCCTGTAAATGTGTGCCAGTGGAGCAATAGAACCAAGCAGTGTGATTCCTGTAGAGGTAGTGATGGGAGATGGGATGTGGAAGGTCATGATTATGTATAATATTCATGACAGGCCGAGTGCAGCCAAGTTCTTAAAATAAACTACTGTGTAACCATGTCATTTATGTAACCTGAGGAAATGAATTAACCATAGGAATCAGAACATTTGTATTACAAACCATACATTTATCTGAAAAAAAAAACCCAACCAACACTCAAGCTTTTGATACAGGAAACAGTGCATTGATTGTTATATAATAATAACTTTTGCTTTTATTCTAATTTATAAAAATTCTTCAGTATGAACAAAGTAAGGAGGGGAAGTTAGGGTAGGTTTATTTTTTTTTTCTCTCTTTTTTTCCAACAGCGAGAAATTTGCAACAGATGACTCCATAGTAATTTCCCTATAATGGAAAAGGAATAAATTTATTTCCTTATCAGTCATTAATTTTAAAAAAGTGTTTTATCTTGGAATGCAAGGAACCAAAAAAACCAGACACAAAGTATTTATATTTAAATGGGCTATTATTTTGAAGGGCACAATACTTTTCCATCAGGAGATATTAATGTATTTCTTACCTCTTCCAGATCAGTAGATAACTAGTGCTTTTAATGACTTTTTTTTATTCTTGAAGAATGTGAAAAACTGCTGGATAAATCTATTTAGAGTCACAGGAAAAAAATTCTGCATTAATTTAACTTTATATTGGATAAGTTTAGATAAAGCAGTTCTGTTCAGAGGGGGAAAAGAGTTGCAGAAGCAGCAAGGAAGCAAAGTAGATATCCAGGTAAAAATGTTAAAACATCACAACCAAAAAGAGCTTAGGAAGTCAAATTTTGATGGTGTTGAGCAGAGCAGAAAAGGACTGGTAATTCAGCGGTGAAGGTCTTACATTTAATAGACTGAGGGGTCTGAGATCTTATCTGTAAGCCAACACATTCTTCAAGCTTAATTAAAAGATTTAAGTTGGCCATAAAAGTGGTTTTTTTCATGAGTTTTAGTAAAAGTCCAAACCCCCCTAAATTAAATTCTTAACTAATTTAGACAGCTTGTTTTGGGAAGTTGTAGAATTGGTAAGGAATTTGTAGGGTTTTCTTCTTTTTTTTTTTAACAAAGTTTTTCACTTTTTACCTCTTTAGAACCCATGTGATTTTGGAGATGCCACCTTATTGCTTGAGTCCAATTTTGATTTCTCTGATTCAACAACATGCAGCTTCCTTTTGATTGGAGTTTTAAAAACACTGTAATCAGCCTAATAATCAGTCTAATTCTAAACTTGCATTCCAAATTATCAGAATGCACTGAAAGCAGATCATAATTCTAAAACAAGAGCTTGTGAAGTCTTTAAAACTTCCTTTGCTGTGAATAAGAAACAGGGTGTTCATCCCACCTAACCCTCTCAGCCTAAAAAGTATTAATTCTCCCAAGGAACAGAAGTGCAGTAGCCAAAAATCCTCCTGCAGCTTTATGTGCTTCTGGAAGTTTTATGGACAATCAATTGTGATTATAGGCTGAATTAGGAAATTAATAGTCAGACATACTCATGGAAGAAAGTTCCTCAGAGGTGCAAAGTCATGTAGTTTTATACAGAGATTTTCTCTTGCTGTCCTTCCTTTCATTATAGGAGCAGACAAAAATTCCCAGCATCACATCCCAACTTACTGCATTTTTCAGGCAACTGGTTCTAGCTGAGAGTAGTTTCTTCGTCCCAGTTTTCTTAGCTCTTACTCAGCTGAAGGTCGTTGTAATTTTTTCATAAAGGAAGAAACCTAAGGATGTAGAAAGTGAAAATATATTTAATTATAAATAAAGCTTTGGCAGGACTGAACTCATCAAAGTGAGGTTTTAGACATCACAGTTAAAAAAAAAAAAGAGGGGCTATAATATTTTTTTGGGCTTTGTTCTCTGTCAGTATTTATGAAATACTTGAAGGGTCCCTAAAGTCTGTTGTATCTTGGGCTTGACAAATAGATACGATTTGATTTTATTGCACTTTGAAACTTTTCACTTGAAATGTGATGTAGATACTGTTTATTAATTGGAGATGAGCATGGATGCAGATTTTTGGACTTCATGCAAAGCAATATCACCCCTAAGTAATTCCCATTTGCACTTTTTAAATGTTGGTCATTGGATTCAATACTGAGTTTTGAATGAAAGCATAAAAAGGAATGAATTATTTTAACTTTTTTTTTATTGTGTGCTGCTGCTGTTCATTGTTTGCAAGTTTTTAATTGTAAAAGATGCTGGAGATGGGAGTTTTTCTTCTTAGCACTGCTGTCCTATTTTCCCCATGATATCCCCAGGGGACCTAACATGAGTTTAAGTAAGTCCATTTTTTTTTCGACTGACAGAACAAATGTTCAGATGCTTTAAAATTTAAAGAGCCAAATGTAGGGATGGGTAAATCAGTGTAGAAGAAGTAGGCAAATCCACATTTAAATCCAATAGCTTGCTTCTGGTTTGTTTGCTTGCTTCTGGGTTGGGTTTGTTTGCTTTTAATTTCCTATAATGATGTTGCATTTTGAAAGCTGGGCATTTACAACATCCTTTGCAAATTATCTAAAAGGAAAGACCTCCATGTATCACCTTGCAGCTAGGAGGGAGAAAATGATGTGTGAACTTTGCCAGTGAAGGTACCTACATGCATAAGACCTCTTGCATGAAAATTATTTTCATGGCACACAGTTTAATGTTCATTAATATGGATGAGGTAACATAGTTGCTCCCTGTATACTAAGGAATATTCTCCTTTTCAAGGACATTTCTTGTTTAAAAAGAGCCATTTGACAGATGCTATGGTAAAAAGTTTTGTAAGTATACAAAGCAGCTCAGAAAGTCCAGAAGTGATTTACTAAAGATATTTAGGTTTATTTTCTCTTCTGTTCACTTTGAAATGGCTTATACAGAAAAAAATGTGGCAAGAGTCACTGTTGTTAAAGTTCAGTATGCCATTGTGCCTTGAGGGTTGACTCCAAGTGATTTAAAATCCATGTTCTTGCATGAAATTTGCACTCAGTGGTATTACTGATTCAAAATTGGTCATGTTTGGGGATAAAAAAAGAGTCAAAGATATGACCTTTTTACTGAGTACTTGTCCTGACTTTTGTTGCATCCAGCAAGGGCTCAAACTATGGTTCTCAGTTCTCCAAATCTTTTCAGTGGCTTAGAGGTGATGTGGAGATGAATGTTTGCTGAAGTGAGCTGTTGGGAGATTCAGCCGCTGCCATGGCAAACACTGGTGTGTTTGGGATTACCAGTTGAGCTATACGTGTATCTCTTGGTGACAGGGAAGATGAGGAGAAATGGCAAAAGCCCATGGAATCATAGAATAGTTTGGGTTGGAAGAGATCTTAATGATCATCTAGTTCCAAGCCATAGGCAGGGACACCTCCCACTAGATCAGGCTGCTCAGTGCCTTGTCCAGCCTGGCCACAAACACCTCCAGAGAGGAGGCATCTGCAGGCAGGACTTCCCCTCAGCTTGAGACCTCACATCATCACAGGGTGGTTTAAGCTGGAGGAGTCCTTAAGGATCATCTCTTTCCAACGCCATGCACTGACCCAGGGACACCTCACACTATATTGGGTTCCCCAAAGCCTCGCCCAGCCTGGCCTTTATCCCCTCCAGGGACGGGGCAGGGTCTCACCACCCCCAAAGAATTCCTTCCTATTATCTCACATAACTCTCCCCTCTTCCAGTTTAAAGACATTCCACCACATCCTATGGCTTCCCTCCATGCTTCCAGAGTCCCTCACACGAATTCTTGGAGCCCCTTTCAGGAACTGGAAAGGAGTCTAAGATCTCACCGGAGGCCTTTTTTCTCCAGGTGGAACCCCACAAACTCTCTTAGTTCCTCCTCCCAGAACAAGGGCTCCAGCGTTTTGATTATCTTTGGGGCTTCTTGTAGCTCCCTGTACTTCTGCTGGAAGAGGGGGGTCTCACAGAGAGGAAGAATACGCCTCTTGGCCCGGTGGGGCTGCAGCCCCGGCTGCGGGGGGCTTTTCTGGAACGGGGGGGATCTCACATCGGCGACTCATGTCGAGCTTCTCCTCGACCAACGCCCTCACGTCCTTCTCATGGGTCGAGCCTGACACCTTCCGTTCCTCTCGCAAACCAGTGCCTCGGTAGAAGTTTTCCTAACTTCTCTCCTGTGCTGCGCTATTCACCCCCGCCACCTCTCGACCCCCCCCACACCCTGCCCAGCGTCCTCTACCCCTCTGCTCCGAGGAGGACGCTGGGCAGCGCCGACCCCTCCCCGCACCCTTCCTCACGCCCAGCGGCTTTCAATCAGCCAGATTAAAAAATAGGAGAGAAACTCGAGAAAATTCGAGCAGGCGGTGGCGGGCGCTGGGCAGCCCTCAGGGCCAGCGGGACCGACCCAGTATCCCGGCGGCGGGGCTGCAGCGCGGGTTACGCGGCGGAGAGGCGGCCCCTCAGCGGGTAAGCGCGGGCGGCGGCGGGCACCGACGGCGGAGCAGGGAGGGGGACGCCGGCTCCGGGCAGTGACGGCGGAGCGGGGAGGGGGAAGCCGGCTCTGGGCAGTGAGGCGGGCACTGCTCGGCTGAAGGCGGGGGGCGGCTCCTCCACCCGGCCAAACGCGGCCCCGCCGAGCCCGGGTGGAGGCAGCGAGGCGTGAGGGGAGCGCGGCCCCCGCCGCTCTCACAGGGCTTCCCGCCCCGTCCCGCGACAGGTAGGCACGGCGCGGGGATGGCGGTTTGCTGAGGTGAGGGCCGCTCTCACCCCTCTGGATGGGGAGATATCGCCCAGTCGGTTCGAGGGACCGGCTCTGAGGGGTTGGTAGCTGCTTCCGCCGCCTCAGCCTTGCACGGAGGGGACGGGGGGAGGTTGTGAAGCGGGGGAGCGGAGCTGCCCGCCGGCGGGGTCTCTTCTGCCCCTCACGGCTTTGGCGGCGGAGTTTGTCTCGACGGGCGGAGATGGCGGCGGGCAGGGGCGGGAGGTGCCCTCGCTGAGGAGGGGGCGNGGAGGGGGCGGTGGGGGGGGGGAGGGTGCATGTCTGGGAGGGGGGCGATGGAGAAGGCGGTGAGGGACCGGTCTCCGGCTGGACCCGGCTGTCAGAGAGTAAGGGGGGTCTCTGGGGGTACCTGTGTATCCTGTTTCGTCTCACAGATTCGGGGTGGTTTGGGCGGGAAGGGGCGGGATGAATTACCATCCCGTTCCAATCCCCTTCACCTCACGCTAGACCAGGTTGCCCCGAGCCATGTTCAGCCTGGCCTTGA
>VZTY01001903.1:88306-122754 GCA_013400935.1 Turnix velox
GCGCTGAGGGGTGGGTGGCTCCTTCCGCCGCCTCAGCCTTGCACGGAGGGGACGGGGGGAGGTTGTGAAGCGGGGGAGCGGAGCTGCCCGCCGGCGGGGTCTCTTCTGCCCCTCACGGCTTTGGCGGCGGAGTTTGTCTCGACGGGCGGAGATGGCGGCGGGCAGGGGCGGGAGGTGCCCTCGCTGAGGAGGGGGCGGTGAGGGTGAGGAGGGTGCATGTCTGGGAGGGGGGCGATGGAGAAGGCGGTGAGGGACCGGTCTCCGGCTGGACCCGGCTGTCAGAGAGTAAGGGGGGTCTCTGGGGGTACCTGTGTATCCTGTTTCGTCTCACAGATTCGGGGTGGTTTGGGCGGGAAGGGGCGGGATGAATTACCATCCCGTTCCAATCCCCTTCACCTCACGCTAGACCAGGTTGCCCCGAGCCATGTTCAGCCTGGCCTTGAGCACCTTGGGGCAGAAGAAAGCAAAGTAGGAAACACTAAATCCTGACTGGACGACCTTCCCTTGTGCTCTGCCAGCAGCAGGATGAGGTAGGAAAAGGCAAAGGAGTTGGATTGTGAGCAGAGGGAAGTCTTGAGGGCTCCATGGAGTAGGAGAAGTGGGGAATTGAGTAAGCTGCTGACGTGCTTAGTCTGAAACACCTGTGCCAGGTCTGGCTCTTGAAAACACTCCCAAAACCTCCCCACAACTAACTGAACGGGCCTGTGGATTTGTTCTTCACCTGAAAGTTTTTTGTTGGTTTTCCTTTTCCCCGTGTTTTTGGCTCTGTTGAACTCCTCTCAGAATAACCTGCCTTGTTGAAGTGACTCTCTGTCAGGGGAGGAAAAAAAAAGGTCCTCAAAAACAAAGGAACAAATGCTATCTTTGTTTAAAGCTATTTGTGGATCAAGGTTGTGATTTAACTGTGAAATAGCGTGGCTCTTTCTTGCTTACATTAAAAACACAATAGCACCTTTAAAGTCTTGGCAGGTAACTAGGCTGAAATGCAATTCAGCAGCGTGAAACTACAATATACAGTAGTACCTGGTCTGGGTTGTGAATAAATATATCATTAATTGTAGGAATTTTTCTCAGCTTTTACTTTTGTGTTTTATTTGAAGAAATACTTCACAGTAGTGGTTATGACTGATAATACTGCTGATATTCTCTGCTTTATTCCGGAGTTCTGTAGCTATGCTATTAAGTGTTTAAGTTTGTTAAAGCGTTTTATTGGTACGTGATGTTATTTTAAAACCTGTTGTGTGCTGGTGATTGGATTAGATTTTCCTGTGGACCTCTCTGAGTTAGACTTGTGATTGCGAAGAATGGGAATCAATAAGCAACATCGTTCCTCTTACAGTATGTTCATACCACCTAGCACAGCCTGGCCTTAATCTACTTGACATTGTGGAAAAAATAATACAGAATAGCACATAGCAAACCCGAGGAAGTTCTTGAACAAAGCAGCAGTGACCCTTGTCTGCTCTGCCTGGACCCATGGGTTTGGGCTCTGATGAACACCCCACCTCCTGTCCTCGGTGGGAAAGAATGCTCTTTAACATCCACCAGCAAATATGTAATAGGAGATGGCAAGAAAATGGGTTGAAATTCGGATCTACCCCTTGCAGGTTGTTCTCGTCTCTTTCTTTCTTTCCTCCCTCTCCCCTCTCTTTCTTTCTTTCCTCCCTCTCCCCTCTCTTTCTTTCTTTCCTCCCTCTCCCCTCTCTTTCTTTCTTTCCTCCCAGACTTGAGTTTCAGACAGGGGAAACAAACAGCTCCTCGGCCCCTTTGAACTGCTGTTAGCTTTAAACAGACACACTTCTGTGCATTTCATAGCTCCAAGACCCCGAAATCCCAGCTGTCCTTCTGCATATGATAGGACATTAACTTTGCCTATATATTCTAGATTAAAACTTCAAAGACTCTAGTTAGGCCAAGGGTTAATAACCCAGAAATCAAGTTACAGCACAAACAGGTGCTGTCAGTTCCTTGTAGAGGCATGATAGGGTGAGAAGGTTAGCTGGATCCTGGTTAGGAGAAGCATTCCTTGTCCTGTAGGATGGGGCAAAATGGTTTTAAAAGGCCATTGCTGATTAGGGGTGACACTCTTCATAGTCTCAGATTTGATGGGCTGTATGATCTTGCATCTTTACAAACAAGAGATAACAGCACCATCTGGGCATTTGTAATGGTTTTCTGCAGCACTGTCAAACTAGATTGTAGCTTTGTTTCTTCTCTAGTTGGTCTGATGCTTTAGAAGAAATAAGGCGAAAAAAGTAGCCAGGCCTGAAGAATGTCTGAATGCAGCATTATTTCCTCCATACCTTTTCCAGGTATTTTGCTGTAAACTAGAATTAAAAGCCCATGAAGATGTGGATGAGAGTCAGGGCCATCTAACACTTTCTTTACACTGATCCTCAATAGCTCCTACTAGTGAGACAACTACTGTTCTGCCCTGCAGCATTCACTTTTGCCTGCTGTTAGGTCCAGAAAAAAAATTTTAATTTCTTCAGGTTGTTTTTTTTTCCCCTATCTCCATCCCAGCTTTACTTTTCTCCTCCATGCTTGTGCCTATTGAGCTGAGGTTATTAAAACTTTTCCTATAGCTTACAAACTTCTCACGTGCTGTAACCCCTGGGTTACTTCTTAGATTCCCCAGCTCAGAAGTAGTCCTGGCTCTTTCTCACTGTGAGCTGCTCACAGCCATTTCTGAATGGTTTGTGTTCTTGGAAATTGTACGATTTCTCCTTGTGTTGTGATCCTGGAGTGAATGAGTGGTAGCCCTTTAGGCTTTATCCCTTTAGGATGTGCCACAGAAAGATGTCTGTAGAGTATTGGGAATGCAAGGATGGTGGAGGACTGTGAGATGTGAAGTTTCTTCTCCACATCAGCTAAGAGCAGCTCAAAGAAGAGGAAGTGAATTATGCAAGAGTCTCACAACACCTTGGTCAAATTTCTTTCTTAAGTTTCATTGTCAGACTTCAGTTTCACTGCTCCTGAGGTCAGACTATTTCATTGGGGAGCTTGATGAGCACCTGCCATGTAACAGAGCTGTGAATTTATAGAGAAGCTCCTCAGAGCCCCAGTGTGACGTAGATCTTCCCATCAAATTGGTTTTCCATTAAATAAAAAAGTTTGCACCCCAGATAGTGTGAACTGTCTGATAAGGACAGCAGATCTTCAGCCTTTTGATACACTTTTTTGACCTTTTCTTCCGTGTTAGTTATTCAAGTCTCTTGTCCATCTGAAACATCTTTGCTGAAACCTGCAGGAGGATTGTTGCTCTATTTTCTGACTTCTCAATCTCATCCTAATCAAAAATGTAAATACATGCATAATTATTTGCATGCCATTAACTTCAGGGGAACACTGTCATGCAAAAGAAATCAATGTTCTTTTTTTTTTGAATCTCATTTTCCTGCCTGCCTGGAATTCACAAACCAAGAATTCTGAAAATAAAAAGAGCTCCTTTCAGTGCTGCTCTTTGCTTTCTGCCTTTTTTTGATTCAGCTAGGGAAGAACAATCATTTAAAGATGTGATGATAGTGATTTTTCTAACCAGTTTTTCTTTTTGGTCTTTGTACTTCAATAGAAAGCTTGATTGCTTTTTTTATTTAAAAATGAGCAAACTTAACATGGTTTATATTTACACTCAACTTGTCAGCCTTGCTCTCTTTGTGATCATTTATCAACACACCATCTAACACATTGCAGAAAACACCTATAGCTGTGGACAGGAACTTGCAGATTTTGAGGAGTACAGGGAATCCAGGAGAAAATAATGTCACTGGAGCCAGGGGAGCAGCGTAGCTGACCCTGGATTTCAGTTTCTTGAGCACAGAGCTTTGTGTGTGAACTGAAAGATGGGGCTGTGAGTCTCTGTGTGGAGCAATTGTAGACAAGGATACGACGCAGGCACTTTGCCAGCAGTTTACACAAGTGCTTTTGCTTGATGTCAGAGATGCTGAGAATAAAAATTATTGGGTACCAGGTTTTGGAGGCGATTGTTGCTGACATCTCGGAGATGCTGAGTATGTGTATTAGATGCAGTTGCTCCATCTTTAAGAATAAGCAGATGAGAGCTGGTTCATGTTAAAGACCTTAGGTCAGAAATGGGCCCTTGATTATGCATCGTTTGCCCAGAATTTAGGTCTTGCTTTAATAGGCTTCCTTCAAGTCAGTGAGGCTGTAAGCCAGCACAGGGTTACTTTGGATCAGATGCCATGGCATATAAGGGCTATTCCCATCTGGACATGCTCACAGTCTTTGAAAACAGGATTTTATCAGCAGTGCTGCATCTACTGTGTGTTGCTAGTTAGAAATGCACATTCTTGACACCCCTGGGGAGCAAACAGAAAGTACCACTGTCATTGATGATTCAATAGAGCAGCCTTAACACATCTTTCAGGAAGGAGGGGAAAACAGCATACAACTTTTCTACTGATACAAATGAAGGCCTCTTTCTAAATGGTTAGATAAAAATTAAGGCAAACTGTGTGCGAAATTCAAGTTAAATTATATTTGAAAAAGTGTTTTTGTCACTATGACATTTAGCGTGTGGTTTTGTTTGATGTCTGAGATATGGTAACTGTATTTCATGCTTGATGTTGTTTCTGATAGATTTCTGTATTAGTAGTAAACTGTGTATGATCTCTCACCTGGAAAAGCCCTCAAATCATAGAATCACAGGAAGTGTTAGTTTGGAAAAGGGACCTTCAAAGGCCATCTAGTCCAATCCCCTGCAGCGAGCTGGGACACCTTGCACTAGATCAGGTTGCTCAGAGCCTCAGCAACCTGGCCTTAAATATCTCCAGGGATGGGGCCCCCACCACCTCTCTGGGCAACGTGTTCCAGTGTCTCACCACTCTCGTGGTCAAGGGTTTCTAATGTCTAACCTACACATGCCCTGCTCTACTTTCAAACCATTACCCCTTGTCCTAGCTCTATGCCCTGGCAACCTTGGGCATACCTGGGCCCGTGTCATGCCACCCTCATGAGAAAGAACTTCTTCCTAATCTTCCTAATGTCTAACCTAAACCCAGCTAAGTTTTTAGAAACCAGCTGGGATGCTCTGTCTGTTTGACAGGAGGAGGCCTGAGAGAGCAGTGCACTTGTGTTCACACTTGAACATCTATTCTTCTGAGTGAGGCTCTGTTGTAGCATATGGGGAAACATGCATTGTGCTCAGCACTGTGGGGATCTTGCTAGCTATGCATGGTTGAGCAATAAGATGTCTAATGAGAAGATGCTGAACAAGGCAGTAAGTGTTGTGCCAGCACCTTCTCGGAGACACTGGAGACCATGTTTGTACAATAAAGTAAAATAGGCCAGTGGCTGTTGTCCATTCCTGAGGCCAAATGGCTCCTTCCTGCACACCTGAGCTGACTTCTCTGGGAAGGGGTGACAGCGAGCAGACAGTCTGCTGGGGATGGATGCTGGAAGCCTCTTAGTGTCCAAGTTGTGCCTGAGCACTTGATCTCTGAGATGCTGGGATGGATGGGCAAAACCCATGCTAACGAGAGTACAGGCAATTAAGCAGCAGAAACAATGTCTGGTCTATATTTTTGAGTAAAACCATAGCTGTAATGTTCAGGACCTTATGGCATCGTTCTTCTGAAATGGTTATTGCACAATCATGTAGAAGAGGTAGTTGTGTGTAATTGATTTCAAACACTTCATTTGCATGTTTAGATTCTGATTTGGGTTTTGGTAACACTTGACTGTATTTAACCAGCTATACACTAGTTCGTCATTGCATTTTCAGATTCATAGTGCACATGTTTTTTGTTTAATTTACTGACAAAACATCAGCAGAGTGAGTACTTGACAAACTGTGAGAATTGTAATGAGGATGCAGTAGTTAAGGCAATACAATACTAGGAATAACATCCTTTCCATTACAAATAGAGGATATTTACTATATCTGAGTAAATTATGAAAGGAAACCTCAGAAAACCAGTTAGTTAAATTGTATTTTTATGTTCAACATTGAGGCTGTGGAGCTATGAAACCTGCAGTTTAAGCTTTAAATCTGAAGTTTGACCACCAGACTGTAATAATAATAATTCTTATTAATAACAATAATAATAATAATTATTATTAAGACACTCCTCCTTTAATTTGTAGTAACACTGCAATATAGATATTTTAAATCATCCAGCCATTCTACCACTAGAACTGAGATGTGTGAAGAGACTGTGTATCTTGAATTCTTCGTGACTTTTGCAGATCATCCTTTCACGATGTTAATTCTCAAGTAGAGAGGTTTATTTCTGGGTCATTTACAACATCTGGTGCTCACTGATGTGCCAGCCAGAATGAAGCCCAGCTAGAACCAAGGACAAAAAGACTGGATGAGAAGGGGTATAGATATTAAAGGAGGAAAGAAAGAAAGGGAGGGAAATGATCAAGATGGAAGCCTGTAACAGTTAAGGTGTGTTATTCACCAGGGAGAAAGTGTTTGCTGATCCATGGAATGTATGGATAAAGTTAATCTATGGAAAAGACAACAAGAGTTATGGTAGATCAATCACTTACAGTGCCATGTATTTAATCCTGTTGGTAAAAGAACTTCTGTTGCTGAGGAAAAATAATGTCTCAGTTTCCAACTCTTTAAAAAATGTACAGTTCTATCCTAAGTTTAGCTTTGCTTCTCATGCATACTTTGGCTTTCTGACTGGGGTGATGTTCAATTTCTTTATTAGCTGTAGAAGCTGCAGGGAATCAATTTTGCAGCTGAAAGTCTGTGATGTTGAGTTAGGTGTAAAAGGCTCAAAGTTACTTCTTGGGATACATTTCAAGTGTTTCCTCTCAGAATACTTCCAATAAGAAATCTGAACCGGTCCTTTTTGCATTTTATGATGACAGTGACAGCATGTTAAAAACTGGCTCCAATCTAATTTTCAACCAAAACTCAGGCTGTAATAAAATTACACCCATGAGACTTCTGTGGACAAAAAGATGCTTTTTTAATGAGAAAGGCCTGTGCTTCTATCCCACCAACCTGTTTTGAAAGGAGGGCTGATTGATGAAACTGATGTCCAGCAGGCTGTTGGTGAATTATATTGTTGTTCCTCACCTGCGCATTTTGAAAGCAGCTTTTCCAATGAAAGAGAACTAGAATAGGGTATGTCACTGGAAGACATGTTATATTTTGGTTAAAATTGTTGTGTGTTAGCATTTTCCCATTTCCCCACAATTTTCAAATGTTTTACTGTCCACTGTTAACAGATGAGGATTCTTTTCAGGTAACCTTAAAGAGTGCACTGAGTTCCCCCACCATATAACATCCCTCATGAAGTTTTGAAACTTCCCACTTAAATTATGCCCCACACTGCTGTGCTGCAGGTGGGGAGGAGAAATCAAACTCCTGCTACCACTTGCCGCTCCTCCAGAAAAGAACCTCCAAAAGACATCATCTGATGAAAAATGGAATATAATTAAACTTGTGCTACTTGTCAAACTTTGTGTTGTTCCCAGGACATGTCCTTATGCATGGCTTTGGTGTTAGCAGTTAAAGTAAATTTTGAGCTGGGAGGTAACTGACCTGTGGAAATCTTCTCCCAGCTCTTTCAGACCAGCTGCTTTTCAATTAGGTTCCCCTTACAGCATGCCATCACCACAGCAAGCTCAGTGATTTGGCCTGTTAATTTAGTCTAGCATGTAGGCATTATTTCTGAAAATAGATTTTTAAGGAGATAATAATAGCAGCTTTATGAAGCACTCTGTCTTTCTTAAATGATAACCACCCAATTAGTATTCTCATAGGCTGTGACTTTGGTGGTGGTATATTGTTATTAGTTTTGTTATTGTAAGACTGCAGGATGATCCTACCATCAGTGCAGTGGACTGTACAATTTCTGTCTTCTTGAGGAAATATTACAATTGGCTTTTCTGAAGCCTATTATAGTCTGAAAAGCATAAGCAGGATGATGATATACTTTCCTGCTACTAGTAGTTGCAAATCTTCTGTTAGCCTTTGCCTCTTCCTAGGAATAATTAGAAATCAGACTGCTGGCAAGTAATTTTTTTCAACTTCACCCTTGCTCATTTTTTATATTTTTTCAGTAAAAATGTCTTGTATTGACTCCCAGAATCTGGCAGTAACAAAACTGGTGTATACCCAAAGACCTTAATTCACCTCAGTCATTGTGCCTTTCCTGTCTTGTACTGATTTGCTGCTCAGATTGGACCTGGAAAAGGTGAAAAGTTTAGAATTAAATGGTAATGTTTTTGGTAGATAGGGTTTATCTACCCACCTCCTGCAAGCAATTGCCTTTTACAAGCATGTGATTCCTAATGGGATCAGCAAGATGTGTCACCTGTGTGTTCCTGAGAGGAAGGGTCTAGATGAGGGCTTGGGCAAAGAGACTCAAGCAAAGAATGAGGTCTGGGAACCAAGGCACAGCTGTGGCCTGCACCTAATGTTTTGCAGGGCTTTGCTGCTTTAAAAAATAATTAATTAGAGGATAGCTTGATTTCACCCAACTTCAGCAGTTGTGAGTGCCTTCAGTGATGACTAGAGGATAGTTCTTTGGCTGAAGCCATCTGGCTCAGCCACCTCTGCCAGGGTGAGTTTTTCTCTCTTGTCTGAGCTTGCAGGAGTGGGCTCCTGCATCCCATAAAGTCTGAATTTTGTTCTGGTGACTCTTAGGCTTGAGAGGGGAGGATCTGAGGAGCTTCCAGGTAGAAGACTAGCCACTGTTTGCTATTGTCTACTCTCTAAAACAGGTCTAAAATCTTGGGAAGTCAGCAGCTCCCAGAAATTTAACACTTTTTCCATTTCTCACTTTCAGCCTTGTTGCATCCCCTTTGATCCATCCAATCCCCCATCAGACAGCACAAGCCCAACAGGACTGAGAAGCCATCTGCAAGGTCACCTGTGTGGGTACCAGCCACGGTGCTATTGACTGCTTTTGGATACAAGGTAAGCTCAAACACAGAGGCTTTTTGTGTGGGGAAAGAATTTATATGGTCAGCACTAAATATCCCACCTGGCCTCTTGCTCCACAGAAATTGTTTTGTGCCTGTGGGTGCAGTTTTTATTCTGTTTCTTTTTCCTCAACTGTAAGTCTGAGATCTCCCAGTGCTGTCCTCTGTGTAAGGGAAGAGATGTGGTGACAGAAGCAGCCATTCCTCTCCTCCTGTGGTCTGACCTTAGTTTCGAGTTTTCCTATGACTCCCACTGCTGCTGATAGTTGCTTCTTGCCATCTTTGTAGTTTGTGTTCTGATGTGTGCCAGGTCTTATCTCTGCTTTGTAAATACCACAAGCACCACCTGCAGAACTGAAGCAAGCTTACAATTTTTTCCATCTTTTTTTTTTAACAGAAAAAAAAAAAAGCTTTTTTCTCTCTCTTTTTTTTTTTTTTTTTTTAAATACTGCATGAAGCAGAGAAGTGTGTCATCAGCAGGGTGTTTACCTGGTAGCAAAGATAACCCCAAAGCAAATATTTGAAAGTGTTATTGTGGAAGAACTGAGCTTTTGAAAAATTCTGCTTTTTACTCTGGCCTTTGTGCTTTTACAGTTCAGTTTGAAAAGTAACATTTTTGTATCACTGTGAATGCTGTTTAGATTGTCAGTCATCTGTGAAGTGAATCTGCAGAAAAAGCAATGTGAAATTTTTAGATTTGAAAATTCATGCAAAAATTTTGAGGAATAAAAAGCATTTATTTTACATCCTTTGAGAGATCTTCTGGTGTCATCATCTCTGCTGATTTCACCTATTTACACCGCCTCAGAGCTGACTTCAAACTCACAAGCATTAATGCAAAGACGAGACTTCAAATGCTATGTGGAAGAGAATATATCAAGACTTCCGGAAGGTCCATGCTTCAAAACATGCTCCTAGGTAGTATTTTGCTTTTTTGCCTTTCTCCTGAGCCTGTGACACCCCAATAACACCCCACCCTACTCATTTTTTCTCCTGGGAGGTGTGATCCCTCCCACACAGCTGTGTAATGTCGGTGCAGTGGCTTGTATCCCATGGGGCAGGATCATAGTGTGTCACTGTTTCTTTAGTTTCCAGTGGATTATATTTCAAACTCCAAATGTCTACACACAACAGTGTTCTTCTGTCTGATGGCTTTTCTGCCTTCCCTTCTATTGAGGACATGATCTTCATTTTTAATGAGTACCTGAAATAAAAACCTTGGGTGTGTTTCAAAGGCAGACAAGAGAAAGTGGAGTCCTTTTTAAAGTTCAACTGATAACTAACTTAAATATTTCCTTGAAGCTTTTTGATAATCCACCTATTTCACATGACTTTCTTTTCTGCTGACAAAGCTGCACTAAAACTTTGAGGATTACTATGAAACTTTCCTCATGTGAGACTTCAGATTGATGAAGAAGGTGTGAAACTCCATGAAATCAAACTTCTCAAGCTACTTTTTCCTTCTCTTTTTTTGAAGCTCCCTCACTTACCAAACCAGACAGAACAAAAAATACAACTTAGTTGAGTGTAGCAGTTCAACGGTTTTCCTTGCTCTTGATTCTATACTTGTAGCAGGGAATAGTGACTTTTTTGCACAGGTTTATTCATGTTTATGATTTTTATTTAAAATGACAAAATATGATATAGTGAAAAATGATATGTGCAGAAGTTTATTCAGTAGATCTGTGGTTATTGTTAGCCAAGATTATATACTTTTAAACCTAAACTGAAAATAGTGTCATGCTGAGCTCCTCAGGTATCATCATTTTCTTACTGAACATCTAGAAGTATAAAGTCATCCCATTAAGTATGATCTAATTAATGGCCTTTTGTAATATATATTGGATACCAGTGTAATTGCTAACCCAATCCTTCCTCCACAGTGCTAACATTTGGGTACAGCTGGTTTTTTGTTTATAAAGAAATTCATTTGTTTTTTTGGCTTTTCTTTATATGTGAGTGGATTAAGGGATATGGACCCATGAAGAAATGTAGAGCCCCATGGAATTGTAACACCTGTCCCTAACTGTAAAGAAATTCTGTAATTGCAGGATCAGATTCATGCATGCAATACAACAAGAAAGTGAGGATCAGCATTGAAAATAAACAGAAATAAATTAATTCCTGCTTTACACTTGCTTTCTAGTCTGCCTCTGGGTCCCCTTCAACACTTCTCTCTCATGCACAGGTTCCTGATCTGCTAAACTTTTTACATTTTGGTTGCTGTGTTTCACCCCCCGATTAATTTTAGCAGTTTCTCACAAACTGCATGCAAGTGTTGCATTGATAGTTGCAAATATATACGAAAAGGTTTGTGCTCCAGTAGCACCCAGAGGTGTTAAACAGGTGGCATTTCATCCTGCTACATACAATAGAGTGCATTGGTTTTGCCTTGAAAGCTGTCTTGCTTTAATGTAAAAGTGGAACATAAAAGAAAAATACTCTGAAAAACAAACCCCTAGCAATTAGAGTGGAGAAAGTAATCAGTCTATGCAATCCTGCTGTTAAAAATATTGAGGACAATTTTGTCAGTTCAAACCATGCTAATGTTCTTTCAAAATGAATTAATGCATTCCTGTGAAATACTTGAATAATATAGCTCATTTAGTAAAACAGTCATGTAACTATTGAAGCGAGTTTATTAGGTAATCATAAATATTTGCTGCAGTTGGCTGTAGGGAAAAGAAATGTGCATTTTTGCTTTGTGGCTATTTGGTATATCTCATTTTCCTTCTGTGTGAAAGGCTGGGAGAGTGACCAGGCTCTTCCTGTTTCTGTAATGGTTATTTGGTTGATGCTTATTTCAGTTTCGCACTTCTTGGGGAGATTGTGAAGTTTCTGTAAGAACATGTATTTAAATGTGGCCTTTAGGAAAGGTGGGGAGGGGCTGTTTGCCAGGACATGTAGCAGTAGGAGTTTGAAACTAGAGCAGGGCAGGGTTAGATTAGATATTAGGAAGAAGTTCCTCACCATGAGGGTGGTGAGACACTGGCCCAGGTTGCCCAGAGTGGTAGTGGAGACTCCATCCCTGGAGACATTCAAGGCCAGGCTTGCTCAGGCTCTAGTGCAGGATGTCCCTGCTCACCTGCAGGGGGGTTGGACTAGATGGCCTTTTGAGGTCAAGTCTATGATTCTAGGTAAGAGGTATCTTCTGGTATATACCTGTTTCTGTTTATCTTTTAGGGGCAGGCAGTCCACTAAACACCTTCTCGATATCTGCTTGGTCCTAAATTACCTGGTGTTTGATCTGTCTGAAGTGCTCAGCTAAAATCTTGACAGAAAACAGTTTATGAAGCCAAGTGGAAAATAGTTTATGAAGTTGCGGAAATGTAATTGAATTTACTTTTCCAGAAGAAATTTAATCAGTGAGTTGTTACTGCTGATGATAATCAGTTAATTGTTTCTCCAGATTTTCTTCATTAATTTACCTCTGTGTGTGAGGAAGACCAAAATAACTTTTTCATTAGTGTAAGCACTTTCTGAAAAGAGTCTGTAGCCCTGGTGTCCTTTCCAGAGTTTGTAAGTACCCAGTGTGTATTGGCCACATAGCAAGGGAGGAATGCTGGCCTGGAAAAAGGGGATGTAAATCCCTGTTCTACTTTCTGGATGTGGATCATTTAATTAATGGACTGGCTGATAATGGGGACACACCTTGAATTCAGGCTTTTGTAAAAAGGACAGCGATGAATTCCCAGGAGCCTGGCTGAATTATAACTCTTTGAGAAGATTCACTAGGTGTTTAAGACATTATTCCAAGTGCACTGATCAGTTTAGTGGGATGGATGCCAACAGGATGTCTGTGTTCCCTGGCTGGAGCTGCTCAGAGGTAAATGGAGAGACTGAGGGTATTGTCACTTTTGGCAATATATAAAACTCATTGGAATGCTTGAAATTATATTTCCATCCCTGGAGGTGTTTAAGACATATGGGTAGACATAGAGCTTAGAGATACGGTTTAGTAATGGTTCTTGTCAGAGTTGGACTTGATGATCTGAAAGGTCTCTTCAAACCTGTGCCATCCTGTGATTCTGTGTACTTTTCTTCCATTGCAAAAGCTATTGAGATTTTTCACATCATAGTGGATGGTGTTGCCCCAAATAATGTCATTAAGGTGGTTCATGTTTTGTGAAATGCTTAGGATCCTGTAAAGAGAAAAGACTATGGTGGGACAGGAAAAATTGTTTGCAGTGTCTTGAAAACATTGAAACAAGTTACAAAACTGGAAAAAATAAAACTCTTTGTAAGCAGCTGAGATTTATGTGCATTGGGAACTTTAAACTATTGCATTCCAAGCTGCAGTAATAAAAATGATTCCCAAATCAGTTTTGAGTAAGGTACAAAGTTTTTGTGTAGTGTGTTTAAACTCAACGTCAGAGAAGCATGCAGAAGAAGAGCTTCTGCTGATTTTAATTTCTACCAAAGTAAATCTTATTCCTGAAAAGAAGCTGCAAACAAAGTTAAGTTGGTTCAATAGTATTTTATTATTGCAGAAGCAATCTGTCAGATTTTAGTTTGTCTTACATCCACTTATCCCTTGCCAGGGAAAAAACCTTTACCTTCCCTGTGTTTAATTTCTTATTTATTGGATCAGATTCTGGGGTTGCTGTGGAGATTGCTATTGGGAATGTCATTGCTGGGTATGTGATGAAGGAAACGTTACTTGCCAAAGTCTCTTTGGTATAGTCTTCTCCCTTGTTAAATTTCTGTTGAACAGACTGTTAAAAGCAGAGGCTGAGGAAACCTTCAGGCCAGGGAAGCGTGGGAAAGAGAAAGACAGGGCAGCTCTTGCTCAGGGCTGAGTGTGGGTAGAAGAAGTAAAGCTAGTTCCCTTGCAAAACAATCCTACAGCTGGAGACACCAAAGTGTAATTAAGTTGAAAGTAAAATTTTATCATCCTTGGAATTTTCTGTGCTTATTCTATCTTAAGCCATGCAAGGAGAAAAGGTAGGGTGTGCTGGTGTTAGGCTTGGTTACAGGGGTGGTAACAGACACTGATTGTCTTTTAGTAGTTCACATATGTTGTAACCATATCCTTTATTTCAAGCTTGAACAGAAGTGATCAATGTTGTAATAGGGAATTAGGTTATATAGTATTGAGAGATTATGGAAAACAGTATACTTGAGATTTGAGGCAAGTATAGACAAAAACTTGAAAGTCTCAGAGGAATCATAGACTTAACATCATTCATATGCAACTGTGTGGTCCTTCACCAGCAGAAGGCCTCTGAGAGATGCTGATTGTATTGTTTAGAGGATGTCATATAATGCAGTTAATATGCTAAAAGTAGGTTTTCTAAAATGTCTATTGGATGAGTATCTGATGCTTAGGGAAAGACTTTAAGAATAGGGCAAATATACTGCTGTATGTCCCATTCTGGCCGCTAAGCGCTTTTTGCAGGGGGTTTGTTTAAAGCTTGGTTCATGCAGATCAAGTTATTCAGTGAATTCAAGTTGGTAGGTGATTTATTTTCACGAAGTCTCAATGTCTGCATGTTGCCTGTTCCATGGAGGGATAGATCACATACTAGTACTTGTTATGTGGTGGTACCCAAGTTCAAAGTTTAAAGAATGGTGGTTTTACTTTTCAGATGTCTACCACTGTGTTAGTTATGAACAAGAAGGTCCTGAGAAGAGAACTGAGGGCATAGTTTTTCTGCTATGTAAACACCTTGACATAATAATGTAATACTATATTCCTCTGTATTTTATGAATTATGTAGTGGAGCTGGATGAGATACAATTGGAGAATAAGGAAGGTGTGTCTTCAGTTTGAAAAGGAGAAAGCTGAGTGTAGAAGAGCTGAGGCTTTCAAGTGGGGGATTAAGTGTACGTGGAGCTGTTGTTTGTTAGAGTTCTGCAACATGAGACCTAAACCCTCAAATTTATAGTTGAAATTTTGGGATTGGTTTAAAAGAGAATTTTTTGCACAGAGGATGTTGTATGGTATATGCTTTGTAGAATGTAACTATCAAGACAAAGCTTCTAATAAGGGTAAGAGTCTTCTTGGAATGATGCAAAAGATGCAAAAGTACTACCATACCAAGACATCTGGATACTGTTGAGCTGGGAAATGTATTGACCTCATCCTTACAGTTCTCTGCTTGGTGTGATAAGGACCTGGTCAATACTGGCAACAAACTGTTGCCAGCGTGACCATTGTTGGAAGATAATTTATTTGGGGAGAAGAGAATCTGTGTGGTTTTTTGCTTCTCTCCCTTCCCCTTTCCTTCTCTAACACTGAGAAACCCTGTAACCTCTTAATTGAAATTATTACATGTCTGGTGGGACTTTTGCCCAATATGTTGTGTTTCAAACTATTGAAAAATCTGGTTTAAATGGAATGATAGTTAATAAGCGTAAATATCCAATTTGCTAATTATGATGCTAATAGGTCACTAACAGCTGATTCTGTTGGCACTTAGTGATGATGCTTAATTTAGATTGCTTCCTATTGTGTTTGCATTTATTGGTACTAATGAGGCCACAGAAGTTATTTGTGGGATTTGGCCTCTGAAGATTTATCTGAAAAGTACTGCTTATTGTTTTCCACTGGTACAATTTATCCCCTTTTCTGCTTCCTCCTAATAATAATGTAGTTACAATTTCTGTGCCCATAATTTCCGTGCAAATATCCTGTGAAACTAAGAATGTTCTCTATACTACTTTTCAGTGCCATATTAATTTTTTTCTCATTTTTTTTTTGTGATTTGGTGTAATTGTGGTGATGTGGATAGCTTAGATTTGTGGTTTTGCCATAGTGCTCACAGTTTCTTTCCTGGCTGAAGCTATGGCCCATAATCACACTGAGGCAGTGACCTGGTGTCTTGAGTTTTGTTAATGAGTTTTGTTCCAGGAACAAGGTTAGTTGCCCTTAGAACACATGGTGATTGATGGCATCCTGTGGCAGTGAGTTCCTCAGCTTCATGATGTGTTCTGAGCTGCTGAGAATCACTTGGTGGAGGAGGTAGTAGATGCTCTGCTTTCTTCAACCACTCATGATGATATGTACCTCTCAGTGAACTTTCCCCAGGCTTAAAAGTTGTAATACATTTTCTTTTATGCATGGTAGCTATTTTATATATTTATTTCCTCACCCAACTTGCTGTATCTGTTCTAATTCCACCTTAACCTTTTCAAGCCTGGGAGGAAGCACAAGGAGAAAAAATAGAGCCAGTTGATATCAGTTGATATAATCTGTTTGGTTGTTTTTTTTCCTGATGTTCTTGTTAATCTTGTGAACACAGAACATAAAACTGACATCTGCAAAACACTGTCTTCAGTGGCAGTAATTAGCTCAGTTTCCACTGCTGTATGTGTAGAGCTGTTTTTGCCCATGTCACTTCATATTTATCAACTTCATATTCGATCTGCTATTTTCATACCCAGTCATCGCTTTCTCCTGCTCTTCCCTGCAGCCAGCTTCTTTCCTCCCTTCACGTTTCTCCTAGACCTTCTTGAACATTAGCCTGGAAACACCCTGAGAGTGATGTAAGGTTTGTTTGCGGTAGCTCCATGGACAGCCAGTGATTCCATCCCTGTAGGAAACAGCATCCAGAGCTACGCTTTGGAGACAGAGCTTGAGAATCCCTCGGGAGAGCTCAGAGAGGTCAAGCTGCTCAGGTCCTACTCTCTGGATTGTAGCCAGTACTGCCTTGTACAGCTATTTTGTGCCCCCTGCTTTTATTTACTACTTCTACGTAGCCAGAAGAGCATACTCCGTCTCTTGAAGGTCAGAGAATTGCTTAATAGAAGCAATATACATCTCTCAGCAAATGAGTATTTTTATATTTCACGTGCACAAGTGTGCTCTTCAGAGTTCTTGAATTTTTTTTTTCTTTCTTGAGTCTGTGGTGCACCTTGAAATTGTAGCTGAGGTCATGCAGTGGTAAACTTCACTGAATTCCTGACAGACTTACACCTTGTATTTTCTGTATGAGGCTGCATTAGGATCAAAATAATCAGTTTCTCAGTCAAGCAGTTCATGAATATCCTGTGTGTATGAATATTTGAATCCAATTCAGAGGCTACATGGCCATATACTGCTTTGGGGCATATTAACATTTATTTTTTCTGCATGGAGAGTCAGTTCTTGATATAGCAAATATTATAGCAAATTACATATTTGCAAAAGTTGCCTTTCTATCTCTAGTAGCTGAGTGTCTTTTTATAGGTGTACATTATATTTTCTGTACCTTATATTTTGGGGATAAATTTTCTTAGTGTTATTTCATGTATTTATGGAGTTAAACAAATCTGTGGATAACAAAACTAGGTCATGTGGATGAGACTAATTAACCTGTATATAGGCAGATAAAACCAACGAAGGGAACAAGCTGTGGACAGAAGAAATGTATTGCAAAAACCAGCATAACCCAAATTTGAAAGTTAGGGAAAAATCTATGAGCTGTCTTTAATTGTATTTACACTTGCTGTATTTTAGATTAATCCAAGTTTGTAAAAATTGAAGATCCTAAATTGCATTCATACTGTGAGTAGGATGCAATGCAGAATAAATCCCCTCTGGGAGTAATAGCTAATGTTCTGTGCACTAGATCCTCACTGGAAGATCTAAACAAATAAAGAAATTGATGCCTGGTGTAGCTCCATTTACTATGTTATATGAACAAGGATTTTTATATCTGTGGCACAGATGCTTTGTTGATACTAATAAATGGCATTCCACTGATGTGTTAAATATCTTTGATAAAGAAAATCACAGAATTCTGGAGGTTGAAAGTAAGTGACCTTTAGAGGTCACCTAATCCAATCCCCTGCCAGAGCAGGATCACATAGAGCAGGCTGGGCAGGAATACATCCAGGTGGGTTTTGACTGTCTGTCTCCAGAGGAGGCTCCACCCCTTCTGCGGGCAGCCTCTACCAGTGCTGTGTCACCTTCAAAGTAAAGAAATTTTTTCTCATATTGGAATGGAATTTCCTACGTTCCAGTCTGTGTTTATTTTCCTTGTCCTGTTGCCAGGCACCATTGAAGAATCTGACCCCATCCTCTTGATACCCAGCTTTTAAATCTTGATGAGCATTGTTGGTATCCCCTCTTCATCTTCTCTTTTCTCAGCTATAGGGGTTTCTCAGCCTTTCCTCAGGGAAGATGTTTTTTTCTTAACCACAGTGCCCAAGTCAGCAGGCCTTAAATTAATTTTATAATAAATGGGCCACATCATCATCTGTGGTACACACCACCATGTCTGCCAAGGCATGTAACCAACAAAATGCCAAATAAGGTTTATTGGGATCGGGATCAGACTATCCATGTGAAGGAGGTGCAGCTGTGCAGAACTCAGATCTGATGCAACAGCCTTGCTGCGGGGATTAAGATGCTTTGCTGATGCACCAGTCCAAGGCTTATGTCTTGGCACCAGTAATGGTGTGCAAACAGAGGACACTCTCACTGAGATGTTCAGAGGATGCAGCTGCATCCTATGGGTGCTCTACTGAAGACAGCTGGAGTCAAGTGTCCTTTCCATGAAATGTCAGAGGCTGCCTTCCTGGGGCTTTCTTTTCCTGGTGTAATTACTCTGTTGTGAAGATTGCAGCGTGTTTTCAACAAAATTAAATAAGCATTGCATAATTTGATTGGCATGGGTTTTATTTGTCTAACTCGAGATCTCCACTGAGACTTGTGTACATCTGTCAATTCTATTCTCCTTTTTCCTATCTCTTTGTCAGAGAAGTTGTGTTTGCCTGGGAATGGTGGCTTCCCTGGGGGATGTCAAGCATTGAAATAGTCTGCTCAGAGTGGTGGTTGAGGTGCCATCCCTGGAGGTATTTAAGAGACACGGAGACACAGAACTTAGAGTTTGGGGAGGTTCTTATCAGAGTTGAGGTGATGATTTGACTCCATGATCTGGAAGGTCCCTTCCAAACTGTGTGATTCTGTGATGTTAAGGTGATTTGAAATAGGTACCTGCTTGTTTTGAGCTGAGAGTGTGATCTTAGTGCATTGTTTGCATGTTGCTGTCCAAAATGTGCATAGATTTAGGAATTTTTAAGTTGTGGAAGGCTTTTGTATTCTTCCATTAGTCCTGCTTCCGGTTTCATTGAACCTTGTTTGTCTCCTAAGATTTCTGCTCTACATAAAGCACATTAACAGGTGTTGTAACGTAAATGAGTCTAATCTTGTTGAATGCTTTCTGATATACACGGAATTAATCCTATTTAGACAGCTCAAAAAAATTCCTGGGAATGTTTTGTTATTTGCTGTACCTACACTGGTCTCTTTCATGGTAAACCGTGTTCATAGCATGTTCTGAGGGTCGTGTTTACTCATGTTTTTTATTTCTTCATCCGGATCCTGTCCAGCTCAGCACATTCCACAAGTAAATCTAAAGCTGGATTAGGAAGCTCCATCCCAGATGCTGTGGAACTGAGTGATGGATAATGAGAGGCAAACTCTCCCCAGGAGCTGCTCATTTAAAGGCATACGATGCTCATGGAACATAAAACTGTGTCCCTGGTGAGCAGGGATAGCCTGAGCAACTTGTGTTTTGGGTGGCTCTCACTTTTTCTTGTTTGTCTGGTTTGTAATTTTCTCAACGAGGAGTCTGTGCACCTTGAGGTTAATTAGGCCTGATGAATTTTCTTGAGATTGTGTGGCAGCAGCTCTTAACCTTTGTAGCTTGTCATATGCATGGTATTTACTTGCTGAACCTTCACAAAATTTAAAATGAGCACAAATGTTTTCTTTAGAGTTGATGCAGTGGCGTTGTAATATTTAAAGTAAGAACAGTTCAATCATCTGTGATGGGTTGATGAAATTATTTGAAGTAATTTGCTGCATTTTATCTCACATTTCTAATTCTTCTAAATACTGCTAGCATGATATAGGCTAGTTTATTTCTTCTGATTATGGCAAATGTTTTTCTTAACAAACTTTTTAACTCAACCTTCCCCAGATTCTAACGGTCTTCTGGAACACATTTGAATGTGTTGCCATTAAACTGAACTGAATGGGAATGGATTAATTTGTGTTTTCACACCACTGGAATTACAGGCAAGACCTGGCAGTTGAACAATTTACTTGTGAGGAGGTTGGCTTTCCTTGCACAGGTCAACCACACCACCAGGTTCTCCCCCTTTCATTGTTCCATCTTTCATCTCTTTTCACTTACCACAGCTCAGCCAGGAAAGTTAATAAATTCCTGCTGCAGCTGCCCTCAGTGATTTGTGATTTATAAGTGGGGAGAGCAGTCTCCCTCCTGTTGACTAAACTGTAAATAGTGTTTCCACAGTGCAACAATGATTGTTTAGATGGCCCATGTAAATAAAATGGAACCATCTGGACTGCAAATAGGATAGTCTGCCAGTTTGGCTAAATTAAAACAGTTTCTTCCTTTTAGACTAGCATCATAGAATGTGTTGGGTTGGAAAGGACCTTTAAAGGTCATCTAGTCCAACCTCTCTGCAGTAAGCAGGGACATCTTGCACTACATCAGGTTGCTCAGAGCCTTGTCAAGCCCAGCTGTGAATGTCTCCAGGGTTGGAGCCTCCACCCCCTCTCTGGGCAACCTATACTGGTGTCTCACCACTGTCATGGTGAAGAACAACTTCCTAATTTATAATCTAAACGTGTCCTACTATAGTTCCAAACCATTGCCCCTCTTCTTATCACTCCATGCCATGGCAAACAGCCTCTCCCCAGCTTTCTGGTAGCCCCTTCAGGCACTGGGGGGCCGCTATGAGATCTCCCCTTCAGGCTGAACACCCCCAGTGCATATAGCAGAGATGCTCCAGCCCACTGGTGGTCTTCGTGGCCCTCCTCTGGACCCTCTCCAGCAGATCTTTGTTCTTCTTGTACTGGGGGCTCCAGAGCTGGATGCAGTAATTTTTGGTAATTGTAGATTTCATTAATTTCTTGAAAATAGTTGTTTTTTTTTAAAATTTTTGGTCAGCAGCTGGTAACATTTGCAACCCTTGGAATGTGTCAGTCTGAAAGCCAAGGAGACCATTTTTATTTGATAAATGCAATGTATAGGCTTTACTTTTGAGTTTAGACTCCAGATCTGTTTGTGGGTATAGGTAGAAAATGGGTAAAAATCTGTGAATCTGAGTTTTGTCCACTTTCTCACATACAGAAGAGTATGAATTTTGCAGCACAAAATTTAGGACTATCTTCATTGAGTTGGGCAGATCTGATGAGTTACATGAAAAATTACATCCAAGGTGAGCACCTTTTGGCTTTTCAAAAAGCTTTTATTATTTATTACTTATTAGGGATTTTGCAGTAGTTGGGAAATGAAATAATTATGAGCCGTGAACTGAGTATGACACATTTTTCTTTCCTCTCTGATTGCTTGTAATTTGCAGTAATACTTATTGCTTTAATTATATTGCCATTTTATGTTTAGATAAGCATAGGAAGGAGGTATTTTTCTTTCTGTAACTGAACACTTTTAACCTACTATGCACAGGCAACAAAAATGCAGGATTATATTCTAGTCTTTGTTTTGATTTCATAAACCCAGAATTTAAGCTGTCTGAAATGGTTTCTTATGCAGTTGGACTTCCCTAGTAATATGAATCTCTGTAAGCTTTTATTTTGGAGCAAAATGTTTCATTCTGGTGGTGTTGAACATGGGCATTGAATAGGTTTTCACCAGACTACTAGCAGGGCATCCAGGTATTTTTAGTGGATGGAAAAAGGTCGTTGTCAGTCTATGTTTTATTTCTGAGCTTGACTTCAATACTCAGCCTGAATACTGCAGGTACTGTAGTCGTTTTAGTGGTTGCAAACTGTCCCTTAAAGAAGTGCTAAGCAAAAGAAATTGCTTAATGTGGTCTCTTCTCATTTTAATTCTCCAAGCTGATGACACACTCAGAGATCTCAAGAATCCTCATCACCTAAGTTAAATCACACTCTGGTTTGGGTGATGGTCACATTGTAATACCACTGCTTTTAAATACCTTGCAGTATCTCCTGATCTTGACTCTTCAGTGTTTTCCCTAATAGCACCTTTTAAATGAAGATTATACTACATTAAGTAATCTCTCAGAGAAGCCAGTAGCCATGATTGATAATGCTCTGAACTCCTGGCTGTCCCTTTTCATGAGAGAAGGAGGGAAATCTTAAAAGCTGTTGCCCTGAGGGTTCCTGCTATAGGTCCTGTACCTGGGAAATCTCTGGTAAAGCAGCACAATGACAAATTGGATTAGAAGTTCTGTGAGGCAGTACAGCACTGCCCAATAGCATTTTGAATTTGGGGAAGATTTTTGCCAGTTACTGTGCTTGTCCTATTTAAAAACCCTCACTATTTGTTTTCTGCTTACAAGTGGGGAATGTTTGTGTAACAGACGTGGTTTCTGCCTAAATCAGCTAGTTTATTTCGAGACTTTAAAAGCTGAGACTTCTCAGGTCCTTACAGATTTGTATTGATATCAACTGATTTGCTTATGAGTTGATTACACTCCATATTTATTCAGGCTGATCAAGCTTTATATGTCAGATATGATTCCACACATTGATTCCTGGCTCTTGCTGTTCCAAGAAGGTTTTGCTTTATAGGCTTGTACTGTAGCTCCTTTTGGCTTCCAAGTACAGATGATCATAGTGTTCTGGCCACTGGTGCTCAGTTTATTTGGCCATGGAGCAAAGGCAAAGTGTGTCACTAAGTTTCAGTGAGGGATTTGCGTATGTTCTTCACTTCACTTGCTTGCTATTCCTTCTGCATTATGCATGGCCAAGGTTTTAGATCTGCAGTTCACGTGCAGGTCAGCTCTACTATGTGAGGTCTAACAACTATGTAGTTTGCTAAGTATTCTGGAAATAGCTTTAATAAGGGCCAGCATTCAGCTGTAACACAGTCCTCAGCTATTGATTGGTCTAGGTAGTCTGTCATGGAAGCGATTTGGGTCAGCTGAACTGTGCAGTGAGATGCTCCAGAGCATATCTCAGGCAGGTTGCAGAACATCCATCTAATGACTTTGCACCTTGTTGTTCTTCCAGGGGACAGCATCCAGGAGATTGGATGAAGTTGTCTAGTACCTGACTAGGAAGGGTTGGATGATGGAATCTCTTCTGTGCATCCACTTAAATGGAACATCTGAGGTTTTGCTAACTTAGTCATAGAGTAGTTTGGGTTGGAAAGGACCTTAAAGATCATCTAGTTCCAACCCCTCTGCCATAGGCAGGGACACCTCCCACTAGATCAGGTTGCTCAGTGCCTTGTCCAGCCTGGCCTTAAACACCTCCAGAGAGGGGACATCCACAGCCTCTCAGCTATGGGAAACCTGTTCCAGTGTCTCGCCACCCTCAACGTAAAGAATTTCTTTCTTATATCTAGCCTGAATCTAACCTCTTCCAATTTACATCCGTTATTCCTAGTCCTTCCATCACATATCCTATTAGAAAGTCCTATCCCTGCCTTTCTGTAGGCCCCCATTAGGTATTGATAAGCCACTATGAGGTCCCCCCGACCCTTCTCTTCACCAGGCTGAACTTCTCTCATTTTTGTGTATTCTGTTGCTCAGATTCTTGATGCTGCCTTTTTTCTGTGCCTCCCTCTTCAAAGGTCCTTAATGTTTAATGCTCTGAAGGTTCTCCATGCCTTTGTTGTATATGGAATTAACAGTACATGTTTTATATTGCCTGTATTTGGACAAGAATTAAATGTTGTTTTTGGTTTTAGCATGAACTTGGTGCCATAAGCAGTGAATTATCAGAAACTGAAAAGCATCTGGCGTTTCTGAAGCCTGTTCTTTGCTACCACACAGCCTACGAGCATTTTAACTGTTATGTTTCGACTGCTGAGGAAAAACGATTAGAGTAGTCGAGCATAGCAAAAAACCAAGAGAGTCACAAATATGTGAATTCATTTCAGTAAGTGTTTAAGCAGCTGTAGGTTTCCTATTTAGTCCTGAAAAGGTCCATATGGAGTTCTTTCTGTTCTGAATTTTAAATATGTGCCCAAATAGGGTGTCTCCTGATGAATACAATAACTGTTCTTCCTCTTCCTCAAACTGTTTTCCTGCTTCTGTTCACAATTCACCCTCATGAACAGACTGTGTTTGCAGTGGCTTTATATAATGGTAGAATGAGGTGACAGTAGCCTCTCAAAATCTCAGCTAGCTCTTCCCTTGTTAAATTAATTTTTCAGCTTGTTGCTGTGCTCTTTGCTGGGCTGGAATCAAGTCAGGTTTGCTTGTTAAGTCTCCTAGAACTTGGCTTACAGTATATAAGCACTCAATTTAACATTGAAGGAAAAAAGTGCAGGATTCAGTGCGTGTGTTTGGGGTCTGTTAGTATTAAAGATGTCTTTGAGTCTGAGTATTGCTGAACTCATGGGCTGCCTGGAGCACAAAGTGCCTTTAGCTCACTAGAAATGAAATTCTATGAGTGTACTGTTAAAACAGCAGCTAGCACTTCCCTCTAGTGTAACTAAACTACTCTAGCAGTTTTTTTCTAATCTGTGTTGTGTATTCTACAGTCACATGAGCTATTCTGGTATTCACCCTCTGCAGACATCACATATAATTCATCTTTGATTTCAGAAGCTGATAGTAATGTCAGTTTATGTGCAGATAAGAGAGTCTAAAGAGCTAAAATACAGAAAAATATAGATAACCCATAGGATGCCATGATAACTTTAAGACTGTAAGGGCTGTTTGTGCCCTGAAAATAATGGATGATGAAGTAATAAAATATGTTGTTTTAAAATTGTATTAATTATAATCTCCTAATCCTTCAGTTGTTTGCTCCCAAATGCTTAATTTTGGAGTGTTTCAGTATTTCAAGTCTTGGTGGAATCCTCAAAAAATTATGGAGATGGGTATTTCTCTATGGCTGTGCAGACATCTGTGCAGATAAGCTGGCTGGTCAACTGGGAGCAGATTCAGAATGAGAAACTGGGGCCATGCTGGTGTGGTATTAACAAGTTAAACAGAAATATTCACTGAAGTTTTGCCAGTGTAGTTGCATGGTTTTTATTGATGTTTGTTTTTATGAATCAAACCATGGATAGAATAAATGCATGTTTGTCTGTTGAGGAGGTTATTCTTGTGCTTACAGACATTGATATAGATAGATATATACATAGACAGGGGTCTATAAGAAAGCTGGGGCAGGTCTATTTGCCAGAGCATGGAGCATAGGAAAAGGGGTAATGGTTTGAAACTAGAGCAGGACAAGTTTAGATTATAAATCAGGAAGTTGTTCTTCACCGTGACAGTGGTGCAACACCAGTACAGGCTGCCCATAGAGGCTCCATCCCAGGAGACATTCAAGGCCAGGCTTGCTGAGACTCTGAACAACCTGATCTAGTGCAGAATGTCCCTGCTCACTGAAGAGGGGTTGGACTAGATGACCTTTTGAGGGCCCTTACAACTCATTTTATAGTTCTGTGCTTTATCTGGGAAGTAGCTGATTTTACTTGAGTTTTACTCTTATTAATGAATAAGTTTAACTTTTTCTTAGTCGTATACCTATGATAGAGAAATCATATAATTAAGTCATAGAATGTCAGTTCTGTGGTTTAATCTGATGGGGTGAGAGCTTTTTCCCCAGCAGTGCAAGCAGCTGCAGATCATTGTGTCCCAGCTCCTTTGCCGGGGGTAAAGGAGCAGCTCTGAGAGGCTGAGGAAACTATAAATACTGCATGGCTTTAGCTACTCTGTTCTCTCAGCCAACTTACTGTTGCTACATTGCACACTGCAGAAACATCCCATTTCTTCACTGAATCACATGGAAGTAACTAACTGTACTGTTCAGATCTGTTTTGGCTTGGAGTTACAATTTGATATCATTGTTTTGATAAGGAAAATAGCTTATGTGACTGTGTTGTCAGTCTTTGCCCCCCCCTCCTTCTCAACCCTCTCATCCTATTTCCAATGGTTTATGGGTTGATTGCTCAACTTCAGCTAAATTTTTTAAAGAATAAGAAATCTCTGAAGGTTTTTTGCCCTTACAAACATGTTAGAAGAACTCCCATGGGGGGAAGTACATGTTGCCAGAGGGCATGAGCCTGTGTATGGCCTCATTCCCTTGCCCAACCACACGTGTAAGCAGTGTCTGGAAGAGAAACTTGTTGCGATAAGAAGTGGTGGGGATGTACAAATGCTTTGGGATCTCATAGCAGAGGGATTTATGTAGGGATGTGTCAGAGGCTCTGAGATGAAGAAGAGCTTCTGCTCTGCTGATCTGTGCTTGAAGAGAGGAAAAAACAGGATCAAGGTGGGGGGTTAGGAACTCAGTAATTTTTGTCTGCATTTGGCTGTTAAGAGAATCCTTTGGTTTTAGTAAAATATGTCAAAATCTTGATTTTCAAAATAAAGAATGAGCTTAAATACACTGAAAGTATTTTCAAATGTTGACTATACCTATACATATACGCATTGGCTGTTACTCGAATGTGCACAGTAGGAAGGATCTAATAAAGCACAGGATAAGGAGGGGTGAATTTGAGGTGAGCTCAGTTTTTGTTTATATTGGAGTAAATGGTGCGATGCCAGTAATGCTCACAGAATTATCCTTGAGTAATTCCACTTTCACTTACGGTCATGTTCTGTATTTTTTATGAAGCTGCATGACTGGTTTACACTTCTCTTGTGTCTAATTGAGAGTGCCTGTTTAGACCTCTTAATGTGCTTAGCAGTAGCAGATGTACCATAATCTTGTGTGTTTCTGATGGAGTTCTGTACACCAGAAAGTACAAAAAGTTTGTTGAACTTTATTTCTCAGTGGAAATTTCTGGATTTTTTTTCCTTCTAGTTAGATTCATAGAATGTGTTGAATTGGAATGGCCCTTCAAAGACCATCTAGTCCAACCCCCTTAATTGAGAGGAGACATCTTATAATTTTGTAATCATCTAGGTTGGAAGGGACCTTACAGATCAAGTTCAACCACCAGCTCAATTCTGACAAACCTCATACTTGGACAAGGACTTGAAGCCTTGGACCCTCAGATTAGGTATCTGATGTTCTCCCAACTGAGCTAGAAACCCAGGTCTTGCATTAGATCAGGTTGTTCAGGGCCTTATAAAGCCTGGATTTGAATGTCTCCAGGGATAGGGCCTCCCCCACCTCTCTGGGCAACCTGTGGCCGTGTCTCACCACCCTCATGGGGAGGAACTTCTTTCTAATGTCTCATCTAACCCTGGACTGCTTTAGTTTCAAACCATTGCCCCTTGTCCTGTCACTCTGTGCCCTAGCAAACAGTCCCTCCTCAGCTTTGCTGTAGCCCTTTCAGGTACTGGGAGGCTACTATTTTATAAAAGAAAGAAATATACAGTTGGCATGAATTGGCAATAAAATTTCAACATATTTGTACACACTTCAGAGTTTATCACTTCAGGTACAGACTGTGGCTTACTGTGCTGAGAGCTGGAGTGTGATGCTTAGCACACATCTGCTTATTTGGGGATTCTCTTTTGGGGGGGTTGGAAACAATAAACCCTCATTTCTGGATCTCAGATAGACTTAGGAGAAAGAACCCTAAGCATCTATCTCACTGTTCAAATTTGGATTGTTCAGCAAATGCACATGCTCAGGCCACTCATTGCTTTGGCAAGAATTAAATCAAAGAAGATGTCTGTGGGAAACAACAGAGCAGCATCTTTCACCCTCTGTCAGATCTGGCCTGAAATTGTCTTCCTTGATAACAGAAAGAGCTTGTTTTTTTTTCTTAGTAGGGATTTCATGCCAGAAGCACTCTGAAGTGACTGAAGTTACATCAGCCTCTACCCTTGCAAAGCTATGCACAATATTTGTGTTACAGTATGAGGAATATGTTGGAAATTTGTAATATGATAAAATTCCTCTCTCTTACCAGCAAATATACCAAAATCCCTTTCATGCATTGAATGTTTCTGCTTTCTAAATTTTAAGTAGAGTAGCTGTTAGGTCACCCAGTTTTGTTCTCTGGATGTTATCCTTCACGTTTTTGTGTATTTTTTACAGGAATATGAGCTGAGAAAGTGCTGGATTTCGATGAGTATCTTGACACTGTTGGTCTCACCTGTGTGCTGGCAGGTAAGTATGTCATTTAAATGACTTGTGTCAGGTGGGCAACCTATGGTTACAGCCCAGGACCTCATGTGTGTCTCTTGCTGGGTTCTGCTGAAGTGTATTTCAATAAACAGGTGGTCAAAAATTCTTGAAAAACCTGCTTGATCCCCAACAAGGAAAAGATTCCTCATCGTGCTGTATGGTGTTGGGTGTGTTATAAGAATGATTTCAGAGCAGAGGAATTTGCAGCTTTACTGTGCCCTATAGTGAAGATGGTTGGCAAATCTTGTTAACTTTTATCCTTGTGTAAAAGCTCTGTTTCTCCTCCTACTAAATAAACTTTAAATACAAACTAGCAGATAGACTAATTTTATAATCATTTTGTGCTTGATGTGTTAAATTACTCCCAGAAAAAATAATAGAGTTAGTAGAGTAGGACTTTCTGATAGGGTACAGGATGACAGGACTAGGAGTAAGGGATGTGAATTGGAGTAGAGTAGATTTAGGCTGGAGATAAGAATGAAGATCTTTACTGTGAGGGTCGTGAGACACTGAAACAGATTTCCCAGAGAGGCTGTGGATGCCCCCTCTCTGGAGGTGTTTATGGCCAGGCTGGACAAGGCACTGAGCTACCTGGTCTACTGGGAGGTGTCCCTGCCTATGGCTTGGAGGTTGGAACTAGATGATCTTGAAGGTCCCTTCCAACCCAAACCATTCTGTGATTCTATAGTGAGTTCTCTGTAAACCTGCAACTGAGATTAGATTTGGATAAGGAACTTCTAGGGTTTTGTACTTTAATGCTCTTGTCCTGCAACTAAGTGTGAGCTGCTGGACAGGTCAGTGTAGAGCCTCTTGTGATACAGAACAAACGTGTTACTTGTATGTTTTTTTTTACTGTATCCGAATGTTGCATTTTCAGCATTTTCTCTTCACAGAATGTCATTTGCTTCCCACCTAATAGTTACAAAGTATCAGAAACTTTAAACTTGGAAATCACAAAACTAGAACAAAATGGTCCATGATTCAAAATTAGGCTTCCTTTGGCAGTACTTCTCTGTGATCTGAAGACTAAAAAACTCATTTTCTCTGTGATAAGAGGAAGTGAAGGTGCCTTTTCTTGCACTGGCTACTGGAGATATCCGTGTTCCTGCACATTATGAACACAGATCAAAGATGAGATGGTGAGTTCTGACAGTGCCTTTCGATGAGCACCGGGAAGTGAGTGAAAGTACGAAAATTATGTAAAGAATGTGAAAGGGATTGCCCTAAAGTGTGTGGTGACACGAAGTAGTACAATTTGAAGCAGAGGTCTGTAGAAATGGAAAAAGGAGAGAAAGATTAAAACAGAAGAAAAATACTTTAAAAAAGGATATGCAGCTGAAAGACCAATAAAAAAATGAATAACTGGTTTCTGAGGCATTTACCAGTTGGCTGACTGCCTCTATGGTATTGCTGCTATCAAAGATCAATACTTAATTACCTTTCTCTGTCATTTTATGGAAACAGATGTGCAAACTTGGATTTTTTAAGGATTGCATTTGACATTGTGTTGAGTCCATGTGAATAAGTACTGTGGGCTGAAATGTGTGAGTGAATTTGCAGTTGTGGTCAGGAACTTTTCAAGAGGCAAACTTGCCTTTAGTCTATGACATGATTGAAATAATCCATCAGAGCCCATGCTGCCACCCCTGATTGTAGAATCACAGAATGGTTTGGGTTGGAACTGATTTCAAAGATCATTGGGTTCCAGCCCCTTCCCCTAAGTAAGGACACTTCTGACTAGACCTGGTTGCTCAAAGCCCAGTTATTATCCTCATAAGGGTTATATGTCTATTTGAGTTGAATACAGAAGTGAGAAAATGTGGTTTGGGAAAGCAAATATATGAATTGTGAGAACAGGAAAATAAAATTAAATTGCTCAATTTTTACACTATTTACTCAGTGCTACTGAGTTAATGAGAAATTATATAACGTCAGTGTGTGGCTGAACTACTTTTCAAATAAGTCTGAAGCGTGTGGAAAAACAGCTACTTGTAACTAGCTTTTATAATGCATAAACATCAAATATAGTTTGAAATATCAATGTGATTGTGTAAGGCCTTTGCTAACCTTTGCAGTCTGGGTATTTTTTTTTTTTATGTCATCCTTTCCCATTTACATTCCCAGCAGTCACAGTAGACGTGAAGAGCAGACATTCCTGACTGTGCGCGCTGTGCTGTTTTCACAGCGAGTGCCAGCAGTGACAGTGATGTTTGGTGTAGGCTGTAAACACTCCTGCTCTTTATGTGCTTGGAGTAGTTAGGAAAATGGAACAATCATCCCTCTTCTGTCATTGCTTTAAATATTACTATAGTTCTTTGTTACACATACGGTTTTGAGTCTTTAGGGATTTTTTTTGTTTAGCCTTTTTGTACCAATATATATGTTAAACAGCTTGTATTACAACATAGCAAATATATGTATATATATATATATAGAATCATAGAGTGGCTTATGTTGAAAGGAACCTTAAAGATCATCTGGTTCCAACCCCCTGCCATAGGCAGGGACACCTCCCACTAGACCAGGTTGCTCAAAGCTTCTCTAGATTGATCTCAAACAGTTCCATTATGTATATTTGCCTCTTTTTCATATAGCAAAAGGTTATTTTATATGTAATCTTTCTGATTTGCTAAGATCTACTAGGTCTCCCTCAGCCTGGAAGTTGGGGGGTGCAGGTAGCCTGCCTTGAGCTGGGCAGTCAAGTCAACAGTCTGGATGCTGCTAGAAGTGGAGGTTATCTGTGAACTCTGCTGCCCTGCCAAGGCAGTGATGGTGCAGCTCTGGTGCTTGGTGTGTCTTGTGTTCTTGCATGGCAAGAAAAGGCAAGCTGCAGTAATAGGAAGTGCAGCTCTTAGGCACGATGGTAGCTGCAGGTTCATGGTGGGAGAAAGCAGCTCCTGTTGGGTGGAGAGTTGGGAGACAACTCAGAATCTCTTATGAAAACTTTGGGAGGAGTTGGTCGCTATCTGTGACCTAAGGAACAGACAGGAGAAGTGGACAAAATAATTTCATAAAAATGAAGGCATATAAGAAAATCAAATTCTGAAATGCTTCCAGTACCATGAAAGGGGCAGAAATGATCTCTCTCCATGTGTGGCTAAAAGAACACATGGAGAAGTCTAGATATCTTAAGCCTAAAAAAAGAAAAAAATCCCAAAAAATCCTTAAAACCAAGTTTGAGGTAGACTAGATAAAATCTTTGGGGAAATGTTAAGTAGACATAAAAATGTATTGAGAAATTTCTTTTTAATGCTGCTTCCCTTTTAAATGTGTGAACTGAACAAAATCTAATTCTGTATTAATGCTGAAAAGGAGGGCTTCTCTCACTCTGTCTCCTTCCAACCTGCAAGAATCAAAGCAGAGAGTGGGTTTGGTAAAATCTCACTGATGGGCATGTCCTGAAAGATTTGGTTCACATGATGGGCTTAATTATTTCCTTCCCTGCACAGCTGCATTGCATGGTAAGCAGAGCTGCTCTTCTCTTATAATGAGGTGCAGGGATAGGTAGCTCTGACATTATCATCATCAGCATTAGGAAACAAGCTTTGCATAGAAATCATTCAGATTAGCAACACACATGGAAGTATTTGGGCAGCAAAATAGAAGGTCAGCAAAGCAAAGTCTGTGTCTTGTAGGGTCAATTCAGGACTCAGTTTTATAGAAAACCAGGAATCTTCAAGATTGTATCACTGCTCTTCATTCCTAGAGGAGCAAAGTCCTACATGAGTGGCCATCACAGTGGCTTCTGTCTCAAATCCTTTATCAGCAGCTGCTCAGAACCTGTGAGGCATTTCGTAAGAAATTATACTAAATACTTTCTAATGGCAGGAACTGCTGGTGATATGTCTGGTGGTTTTTTGTTATTAGGATTATTTTATATCATGATTCTGTAGAGATATTTTTTTTAAAGTGATTTTCTATTCCTTTTGCGTATCCTGATTAGACTGTTACAATTTTCATGGCTGGAATCTCCAAAGTATACCATCATGAAATTATAAATGGTAATGAATTCACTTAATCAGGTCTTACAGGAGTACAATCAGCATGAAATCTAGTCAATTAGAAATAAGTCTGTTTAAAGTTTTTCTGGTTCTCCAACAACCTCATGTTTGGGCTCATGTAAACAGGTAGAAATTACACTTTGTAAAGAAATCAGCTTAAGTGACAGAACCAGATGATGCTGAAATTTACCTGAATCTCTGTTGTAAACTATAAGTTAAACTGTCCATAGAGAAAACGATGGTTTCAGTCAATGATAATTTAAACAGAAAAGCACAAGGAAGGACTATCCTACTGATGTCAGGTTTAACAGAAAACGTTTGTGTAGTTTAAAAAGCTTCCTGTGTATGTTTTACAATGTGTAAATATGTGAGACCATATTGAGTGAAAAATGTGTGTGTTTATACGTTAGCTTTCATGAAGTTTTGGAGTTACAGAACTAAATTGTAGATGTAGGTTAATATTTTGGTTTTATTCTAATTCTTTCAGTTCTATTTAATGACAAAACACAGACATAAGCACTGCATTTTGCTGTTGGCCACAGCAAAATTTACCAGGGCTGTTCAAACACCCAGTGGCAGTGCAGTGTTCTCTTTGAACTTTTTCCCACCCTTTCCCTTTGTCATGAGGTCAAGTGGCTTTGTTACATGCATCAGTATGAGGGCAAAATGGCCTCGTCTCTGACTTGGAGGAGGTGATGTAGTGTTTGTATTTGTCCTTGTTGAGCTTCACACAGCTCCTGGTTTGCCCATTTCTCCAGGCTGCCTTTCTTCTAAGGACTTGCAGTTTGTTGTCACCCACAAAGTCCTGCACCTGGGAAGAAGATGGAGGCTGGAGTACTTGTTCTTCAAGGTGAGGCTGAGGGACAGGAGCTTCTTCACCCTGTTAGGAGAGATGGCTTTAGAGAGCATCAACCATACCAGATGTGCAGGAGGAGGCCGAGCCTGACTGTGGAGCAGTGCATGGCAGAAGGATGACAGTTATAAGTTGAAATGAGTTCAGACTGGGTATTCAAAAAGTGTTTTCCCCATGAGGACAGTCTAGCAGAGGTTTCTTAAGGAGATTATGTAGCCTCCACCCATGGAGATTTTCAAGACAGACCTGAGAAGCCCAAGTAGATCTCATTGCTGAACCTTCTCTGATCTAGAAAATCTTTTATCCTGAATGATTTGAGAATTGTCTTGCTCTGAGAACAACAAAGAACCCATATTGTTGTGTTGATGGCAGCTGATATATGCCTTTATTTTGGATTGAGAGAGGGACACTTCAAAAAAGCAGTAAACTGGTACTGTTGGTACACTTAACTCTGAATTCAAAATAATGTAAGCAGTTATCCCAGGGAGATTTAACATGCTATTTATTTTTAATATTAAATTCCAAACCGCAGCTGGCATTTAAGCAATTTGAATTTGAAGCAGCTTGAAGAGTTTGTTACAAATGTTTCTGTAGTTTTAAGCATCAGTATCCCTTTTTATTTTCCTGCTTCTGTGTAAGTCATAAACACATAGCTCATTCTGTTTCCTTCTTGCTCAGGAAGTGATCTTTTCTTTCTTGAGCTGTTACTGAAGGTATTAATTAAGTGTTGGTAGTCAGTGAGAAAAACTGATTTTTGATCAGCTTGATCGTATCTTGCCTAAATTTTGTCTAGGTACAATTTGGTAAAAGGGAGCTTCTTATCTTTACACAGAGTTGATTAAAAATCTCTAAGGTCAGGAGAAAGGATTTATATCTCAGTTCTGTAGAATCTGGGTGCTGCCTGGGTCATGTTGGTAGATCATTTAACCTTTTTGAGCCTGAGGATACATATTCCCACTGTTCACATACACAATCCTAATGAAGTCTTATTTGCACAGGTTGGAATGTAAGTTAAAACCCAAGATATGCATTTGTTGGGTTAGAAAATAAGCAGACAAGATGGGGATAAAATCAGCTGAGTTCCTTTATTAAAAATTTTCTTCCGGAAGAAAAATCAGGTAAGTTTTTGTGCAATTAGGGTAAGACAAACCCAGAGACCATCTGTCACTGGGAAGCAGGGCTTTTTGCTGCAGACACAGACAGATGGGCACTGAGAGAGTGAGGACACAGCATGTGGCTTTACTTAAGCTGGAGTTTGGCTAAACCACGGGCTGGTCACCTGTCCTAGTTCTTCTACAGTGTACACATCCCTTTCTGGGTCACCATTTGTTTGTTGTTTAAGAAAATAAGTCTATAAAGGCCAGGTAGATCATACTGCCTTTCTTCCCGGCTCTGTACACAAGTTGGTTTAGTGGTTCTGATTGGGGCCAAGGCTTGTTTCTCCTCATCCAGTCAGTAATTAAGGCAGCAACTGAACAGAATGTTTATTTGCCTAATTTATCACCTTGGATACTTCCAGTGTGCTTGCTGGTTGATGCTGGTCAAAATGGTCAACTTGACCTTTGTTTGTACAGAGCTCCTGATCTGGAGAGTTGGTCAGGGAGGAATTTAATGAAATTAAATAAGGGCAAGTGTTCCAAGTGGAAACCAGTGAGGAGTGGTGTTCCTCAAGAGTATAAGCTGGGGACTG
>VZTY01001904.1:0-52086 GCA_013400935.1 Turnix velox
CCTGTGCATCTGTGCACGTATCTTCAACTCTTCATGCGTATTCCCCATACTCCTTGCATTGAGATACAGGCATTTAAGCTGCTCCCTTACCAGTGCTGACTTTGGAGCCAGAACTCTCCTTTTTAGAACTGCCGGTGATCTCCCATTGCCCTGTGGTCCTAGTCTATTCCCAGTGATATCTAGGTTGCTTGAAATTTTGCTGTTTGAATCCTCGTCAGCACTGGCACCCTCCTTCTTTGCCTCGACTTCTGGCAACTCAAAGCCCTTCCTTGCTTGCAGAAGCCCAGTTCCAAACCCACCCCCCTTCAAATTTAGTTTAAAGCCCTCCTAATGAGCTCTGCTAGTTCCTGTCCCAAAACCCTTTCATACACTTTAAAATGATTGTGTACTGTTCAAACATAATATAATAAAATGCTTAATTTCAAAGGAAAAAGCTTAAAATAAAATAAAATGTTTGAATCTGTTTTCCCTATGCTGAAGTCCCATGGAACCATCTGGTTCCTGTGCATGCAGACAAGATCACCCTTTAGCAGAAAATTCCTAATTAGAATAATGTAGGATATAAGCATGATTTTTCTTTTAGTGATTTTATGAAACAGTACAAACCAACTATAGAATAAGCAAGAATTAGGACAACCTCTATTTATAGGTGGTTATCTTTGGGATTGTGATATTTACCCTTTCAGCATCTTCTTCACACTTCCAATTTCAGCCAAGCATCTAAAACTCTGATTTGTTTTTCTTCAAGGTTATACATTTTACCCTTGTGACATTTGCAAGAATTAAGTGCTGAAGACAGCTTTCTCATCTCTTGGCATAATAAGACTGTGAAGAAAGAATGCTTCAACTTATAGGTACCAAAATTTTAGCAAAAATAGGAAAAGCCAGACAATTCTCATCACTAGTTAATGACATGAACTTCTGTGTAGGGTCTAGAAAACAGAAAGTAGTTATTCATTTGACAGCTGGATAGCAGTAAAGGCTAACAACATGAATTCCAAACATGAATTCTCCTACGTTTACAGGCTAATATCAGTGAAATTTGCTTTTGCTATGTTGGCTAAGCAACAGATTACATTTTGCAATGATATCAACATATCAGACATAAATTTCTGTTCCACAGAAATACATTATGATTTCTTACACTGCATCAAAAACACCCCCACAAGAATTTATTAAAAAAACAACCACAAAAACACAAAACCCCTCCAGAAATAACCCAACACTGAATTATTCAAAGAATTTGAGACAAATTTGATGACAAAGTGTATATTATAGGGAAAAAAAAAAAGGAAGACATGAAGAGAAAAAAAGCTGTTCTATGAAATCTGTGATAAATGAGAATTAATTTAGGGGTAAAATTAATAACTTTTTCTCTGGATTCTGTTACAGAAGCAATTTCAATGATCTTTCCAGAACTACAGATCAATGCAGACTAAAATATGCAAATTTTAATGTGGGGCCTAAGAAAAAGTCCTAAATCTAGATTACTTCAAGGGAGCATGGCATGCTATACTAAAACCTTCCACTCAAGTTGTTCATTCTCAGAAGTAATATTAGTTTATTTATCAAAAATGAACATGGAAATAGTCTGCAAAGGTTATCCCATGTTGAGTCACTGATTTGACAGACAGAAATTCAAAACTATAAATTTTATATAGTATAAATAAAACCTGCAAAAAATAACTCATAGGCAATCAGAGAGGACGGAAGGGTAGGGGAATGGGAAAGGCAATTTGAGGCCATTTCCTCTTATCCTATTGCAAGTTACATGGGAAAAGAGGCAGACTCCCTCTTTTTCCACATCCTCCTTTCAAGTACTTGTAGAGAACAATAAGGGATCCCTCAGCCTACTTTAATCTAGGCTAAACAATCCCAGTTCCCTTACCTGCCCCTCATAAAACTTATTCTTCAGTCCCCTCACCAACTTTGTCCCTTTTTGTGGTGAGGGGCCTAAAACTGGACATAGTACTCAAGGTGGGGCTTCAGTACTGCCCCACAAGGGGAGAATTACTTTCCTAATCCTAATCAACATGGTGTTCCTGGTACAGGCCAAGATGCTGTTGGCCTTCTTGGACACCTGTGTCCACTCCTGGCTCAAGTTCAGCTGGCTATTGATCAAAAGCCTCCGGTAATTTTCTGCTAGCATGCTCTCCAGCCACTCTTCCTCAAGTTTGTAATGCTGCATGGGGTTGCACAGGACTTGGCTCTTGGCCTTGTGGAATCTCATCACATTGGCTTTGGCCCATCAATCCAGCTTATCCATAACCCTCAAGAAGGTCACCTAACTTGGTGTGGTGTGCAAACTTATTGAGGGTGCACTCATTGCCTTCATACACATCACTGGTAGAGAACTGGCCTCACCATTGGGGAACAACACCACTTGTGGCTGCAGACCCATTGGAATTAGCACTATTTGCCACCATGCTCTAAGCCCAGCCCCCAAGCCAGTTTTCAAGCAGTGGAGAACACAGGATGTGATACCAGTAAGATATTCAAAAGTTTAGCTCTTTACTTACAGGCTTTTGTGGCTCTTTTTTAGAAACAATACTATTATTTCTACAAAAATTCAAGACTTATATATTTCAAGCCTTCTAAACAGTTCTACACTTTGCATGTCAAAGACCAGATATCTAGAAATTAAAAAATAATTCAATGTCCACAAATAATTCAGTGTCTCTGCTGCCATGAGAAGCTGTGTATGCAGATAGTATTAGAACGTTTAAAAAGATAGAAAATTCATGAACAAGAGATCTATAAAAAGGAGTTAAATAGACTAGGCACAGATATTCCTCAAAATCTAAGTCTAATGCATGACAGTACAAGTTGTTCCAGACTGAAGATACTGATCATGCATTATCTGAGGAGCATACCCTTTTGCCACAGTCCAATGCAAAGTTTGGTCTGAAACAGAGTAGAACACAGAGTAGACACAGTAGAATCTTCATTAAGTTCTTCATATTATAAACCAAAATCTGTCCCATGATGTCAAATCAATTATTTTATTTTGACAGTCTCTCTTTCTCCATTAATAAACTTGGAGCAGATGGCAAGTAACACTGGAGTCCACTTTTGCACAAGGAAAAAAAAAGTACGGGGAGGGAAGAGTGTGTTAGCAAACTCTTGCAAAAGTGGAAATGTATCTTTTCACTGCTGGGGCTGTCTGATGCACCTAATCAGCTCCGTCAGCCATGCGGCACCTTACATCCGTTTGCGGTCGGGTCTTCCTTTTCAGTTGCCTTTGCCTCCCAACTTTTTATTCTAATGAAGGAGTTTTAGGCCTCTTAAGTATAATACATCGATAAGTTTTTCTTTGTGACTAAATGTGTCCTAAGGATGCTTTGCTTTGCTTACTTTTTCAGTTAAGTAATGTTATTTCTAGTATACTAAAGCTTAGCAGTGCCCTATGAGATTATAAATGGCATTACTGCAGCCTATGCATTGAGTTCAATGCAGATGAAAGAAGATGAGCTCCCAGGAAGACACATATTCCTCTGAACCATTGTCTTATTTATAAGGAAAGAGAAAAAGGTCTGCAAAAAGCAATTTTTTTGCCTTGACCCCATTCCCTCACCATTTCACAGAGGAGAATAAATAGTCAAGAACGGATTAAGCCAAAAACTTTAGCCATAAACTGCAAGCATTTTTAACAGTCATTGTAGCAAGTTCAAAAGCCTATTGTAAATGAATGCTGATCCTTCTTAGTATTTCCATGAGTGAAACTGCTGCCCCTGTTTGAAAATTAGGTTTGAGTTAGATAGCAACATATGTAACACCCACATATGTCCACATCTTACTGTGGTATGAGAGCACTAGGCACTGATATTTAACAGAATGGTATTCGGAGTGTTGCACATAATATCCATATGCTATTTTATCTATTGACTTTTTTTTTTTTTAACTTTTTTTCCTAAATGAATTAGGACAACCAGCAAATAGAGGTTTATGTTTTGTTCTATTTTCCCGATTGCTTTTATGTATTAGAAACTGTCACAACAAAATAATTTGTAATGTGTTTCATATTTAAGGCTAATGCAAATACTTTAACATAAAGTGCTCAAAATATTTGTTGTCTACACCATGAGAATGGTATGTGAATAAAACAGTTTTATTCTGTATCATACTGGTTAGCTGCTGACAAATTAAAATAAAAGGAAATAAAAGGCAACAGACAATGACTTATTTGATGAGATTTCCCCTTTCTTGCACAAAGTTTTGTATTAAGGTTTAACTAGCAATTATTCACAAAATAAAAAAAGTTCAAAATGTAGAATTTTTTGACAATCTAATAAAGCAATGATGATTGGATTGACTGAGTGCGCATGGACGCTGTTTCAAATCAATGTCAGCATTTTGTTAATGATTCACAATATTTTGTGTGAACTAAATATCATGGCTTAGTTACTGTAAATGGTGCCTAAAAAGTAGGACACAGAGAAAAAATAACATTAAAGGGGGAATAGATAACATGAAGTTTCTTAAAGAGCACTTAATTTAAAATATTTTTCTCTTTCTTTACAATAGTTGAAGGGTAAATCTGAGGTAATCCTAACTGTATTTTAGACTTCACATATTGACAAAATTAAGTTTCAGCTACTCACAAGACATATATATGGAATAAGAGTGGCTTTTTGTATTTTCATTGTACTGCATTTTGTGACATCGTGCATTACAATGACTGCAGCTGTCACAGAAAAACCAAGTTCCCTTAAAATACATATCACAGATAGATGAAAACCACTGTGACAATTTCAGGAAAAATCAGATAGATAAATAATGCAGGTTTTTCTTTTTTTTTTTTTTTCATTTAGTGTGATTATTGGGCCAAATCTTTTAATCAAGAAAGATAGCGTTTGAATATCTTGGTCTATATTTTCATAAGGTGGTAAAAATATAACCAGAAAAATTTATTAGATGCTTACAACCTCTTTCTAATACAGATTTATTCTCTGGACTTTATTTCCAATCATTTATCTGGTATAGCATCAAACAAATCAAATTAACATAATCCCAGATCTTAGAGGTAGACATTTTCCTACCTCAAAAAGACTTTGCTAGCAGGAAAATACTGCAAATATTGAGCATAAAATTTGCATTTGCAGTTTTAACTCATTATACTGGCCTTTAAAATTTAAATAATTGCAAAAGTCAAAGTCTTCTTGCGACTTTCATCATTCTCTAATCACCATTCCCTGAACTGCTTGAAAAATTACTTTGCAGAATTTGCAGGGCCTCCATATAATTCCTTCTTTGTCTGTAAGTTACTAGCACAGTGAGAAATTAGTTCTTTACACACAGTTTTGGCATTATATATCTCTTCATTTTATCTGCTTCACAACTTAGTCTAGTAACATGATTTTAAAAGTGTAGTAGTGTAACTTCTGTTAAATCATCTGTATAGGTTTTTTTACATACACACGCCTAGGACAATTTCTAGCTTTGCGGCTTCTGAGGTATTTTGAAATATATTTTGTCAGCGCTTAGGTCAACACTTAAAGAAAAAAAATCCACCAGTACACAGGAAAAATATGTTTTCTCACTTTTCCTTCAATTTTTGTAGCAACTGCTTCATTTTATTAATAAACAAATAACTCCATCTGTGAAGTATTTCATGTCAACTTTATAAAATAACAGATATTAACCTAAAAACAGATAAACAAAGAAATTATATATATGTATATATATGTGGAAATATAAGATTTTTTTTTCCTATCAGTGCAAAAACAAACTTTAAAACAAGTCGAAAAACAAGTAACAACACTTTGTAAAAATTTACACTTAAAATTCATAAAATCCACTCTTATAAACATTTAGTTCAGTATTCGCCGTGCTGAAACTGCTAATAAGCAAGTCTAGCAGACAATAGAAAGATGTCAGCAGAGTAGGTGTTCTGCTTCATTAATAAAAAATTACAGAGTTCTTTTTCATGCAGTAAAGTAAAAGCTTCAATGAGCAAGAAAGTCATAAACAGTAACTAGCAGACACTTGAAGATTTTTGACTGTATAGATATGTAAGTTTGGTAATTGATACAGTTTTGTAAATCACAAGAAATATCTGAAGGGATGAATGGATTAATCTTCCATCTGTACAAACTAAATTAAAGGCATTTATCAGATAGAATACAAGCACAAGCATTCCCCTTCCCCCAAATCACACTAAATTAAATGAATAGAACCTCAGATTAAATGTTCTTTAAAGTAAATAATGAAACATAGCTTGCAGCCAAGAAGGCCAAACAAATCTTGGGTTGTATCAAGATGAGTGTTGCCAGCAGGTCAAGAGAGGTGATTTTTCCCCTCTACTCAGCTCTAGTGAGACCCCACCTGGAGTACTGTGTCCAGTTCTGGAGTCCTCAACACAAGAAGGACATCAAGCTATTGGAGCGGGTCCAGAGGAGGGCCACAAAGATGGTCAAAAGGCTGGAGCAACTGCCTTATGAAGACTGGCTGAAGGAGTTGGGGTTGTTCAGCCTGGAGAAGAGAAGGCTGCCCAGAGAGGGTATGGACGCCCCCCCTCTGGAGGTTTTCAAGACCAGGCTGGACAAGGCACTGAGCAGCCTGATCTAGTGGAAGGTGTCCCTGCCTATGACAGGGTGGTTGGAACTCGATGATCTTTAAGGTCCCTTCCAACCCAAACTATTCTATGATTCGTGTGGAGGTAAGCATCCGGCAGTCGGCTTAAGTAAAGTAATCAAAGTGATAATTTTGTGGTTACTTTATCCTTTTCCTTAACTATAGTTAGCTTTATTATATCTTCTTTTAAGTTTTATCATGGGACCATGACTATATTTTCCTAGTTTTTTTGTGTCCCTTCTTCACACCTACCCCAAATCCAGCAACAAAGCATGTCAGATGGTAAAATAAGATGTTAATAATGAACTAATGTTACTAAGACACTTCAGAAACAACAGTTTGTAGAAGGGTGTTTAACCTCTCCCCTTTCCTTGTGTTCCAGTTTGGAAAAGACTTCTTACTTCCCCAAATAATACACAGGATTTGAAGAATTTTCTGACATCTTGGTTAATTATACTATATTTTCTTCAATATTTTCCATTGCAATTCTTATCTTCATGCCTAACCACAAAGATAGGAGAGTCAGTTGGAGATATTTAAGAAAAGAGATCTTAATTTAAGAAATTATATTCAAAACTGTACATAATCTCTTTACTTATTAGCCCTGATAATAGTAACCTCAGCTATAATATTCTTCCGTTCTTTGTATTACATTCATTGCAAATACGCAAGCATTACCAAGCTGCAGAATTTTTAAAATTATGAAGCTGATTCTCACATACATGACAACAGATAGAAAACATGCATTTACAATGAGCAAACAGCAATGAATTCTCTTGAGAAGTCTGTTAAAGGTCCCACAAAACTAGGCTCCTGGCACCAAAATAGGATGATGGTAAACAAAACTCTTATTGCAACACAAATCTTGAAGCCTTGCAAGTCATTAACAATGATGACCCTTTGGCATCTATCATATTCTTTGCAATTCATTAACTACTGTGTCAAGGTAATTTTTTAATTTTTATTATTTTATCACTTAAGTGATATTGTATCACAAGGGGCCAATATGAACACTAAGATTTAAATAATATTTTGCATTATTTAGCATTTTGAATTTCACAAAGGTTGATGGTGAAAGACCTGTTGTTCAGAAGAGCAGCTTTTTTACCACATACACTTTGCTGAGTCCTAACAACAAAACAGGCAACATGGTCACTGAATTTCTTTGAATCAATATTGAGAAATGACAAACCAACACATTTGTAAATTGCATGCAAGTCTGAAATATAACATAGTCTGAGACAAACTGTTTTCTTTTCTAAACCACATCACTGAATGGGGCTTTAAGGGTGTACAGACTCATTGTTCATCAGAAAATATGAGTAAATTAAGAATGAATCTGCACAGAATTTATTTCATAAATTATATAAGAAATTATATTAAATTTTTGTATGTGACAGGAAAAAATAAGTAGATGGACATGATTATAGTATATGCCAGTTACCTTAGGGAGGTGAAGTGGACAAGACTTAAACAGAAGGAATAAGAAACCACAGATAGAGAAAAAACACATTAAAATCTGCAGAAAGAGTAAATAAGTAATCCTGCAAAGCACCTGTCTTGTTGTTAGGACTCAGCAAAATGTATGTGGTAAAAAAGCTGCTCTTCTGAATAACAGGTCTTGAATGACTGCATAGTCCATCAGTGAAGATGACGAGACTGACACTGCAGAATTTCATCTGGTCCTTCAGTTCCCTGTGTTCAGCACATTGTGTTCTGTCACTGTCTACCTCACTACTATAGAAAGAAGTATCTTGCTAGAATACTTTAATGCAAATTTTCTGTTCACCAGTAAGAAGTGTGAACCCTTCTCTGCTGTTCATAGGATCTGGTGGCAAGGGAATATGAGAGCATACCAGGAGAAGGAGATCAAAACTGAGAACGATTAAGAAGAGATAATTAGTAAGATGAAAAAGACCACATCTTAAAGAAACAAAATATGCAAATGAAGTAATCAAGAGAAGAGATTAAAAAAAAAGAGTTCTCATAAATTTACCTTTATCTGTCTAATTCTAAGACAGAAGGTATATATTTGATATTTCTCTATGGAAATTCTTCTGTGAATTTTATCAGTGAGTGTCAGAGTTACTAACCCCATATCACCAACTCTTCCAGACTAAATTCAATATAAATTATTTTAATTCTCATTCTAAATTTCATTCTACCATCCTACAAATGAATCACTTCTGGATACAGCAACTCTGCCTGCATACTCATCCATCTGTATGAGCCAATTACATGATCCAAATTATTGACAGCATTCTCTGATTAACAGTTCAGATATATGAAAACAAAATGGTTTAATGTTCCTTTTCAGATCTTAATTTAATACTGAAGAAGTAGTCCACAGACTTTCCTTAAGCAAGTTCTGAATACCACTGGATATAATGACTTTGCATGTACTTCAAAGTAAAGATGACCATGGAAGTTAGCGAATACTTCAAATAATTCCACCTCTGGAGAATTTATTCATACTTAAGGTGAAAATAACTATCTGATTTGCAGTCAGACTGCTGATTTGCAGCATTTGCAAACTTCATTTTATTCCCCATTCCTTTCCAATACTACACAGATATGCCTGGAAATATTAGAGCACTTAAGCACTCTGTTAGATAACCATTTAGTGATAATTTAATTCATCTATGTGTTTATTTGACTGCATTTTTATGTAAGATGATAGATGAAAGAAAATATGCAAGAAAAACATAAGGTAAATTACAAGTGCCTTGAACAAGCAATTGAGTAAGTCCATATTCTGCTTGTTTGAGGTAAAACAACTAATTTTATGGTTTGTAACTTCATTTTTCAGCTCAGGCTGTTGATTTTCTAAGCTCTGAAATTAATAGCATATTGTTAAAAGACTGCTTGCTTTCAGAGTGATAAGGGATGATCTGCAAGAGCTCTTGTTTACATTTATTACTGAGACAACCAAACTCAGCTAAATTAGTCATTTGCCCCACTGGATGGTTCCTAAGCAGAGATGCATAGAGTGGTCCCATCTACTAGGAGGATAAGACAGGATAGGTGACCCAAAATTGACCAAGAGGAGTATTCTATTCCATCTGCCCCATGCTCAGTATAAAAGACAGAACTATAAGAGGAGTTTACATTTTTATGTGAAAGGAGAAAATATTTGGACCGGTAATTTTGCAGTCAGTGAAATGAAAATCTGAAGTATTAAAGAATGTTATACATTCATAAATCAGGATGCCACTCTTCCCAATCAGAAATATGTTCAACATTTCATATTCAGCTGCACATTCTGGTCCACTAAACCCTGTCCTCTCCATATCTTCATTCACTAAACAGACAGCTCTTTTAATTATAGAGCTATGTTTGCCCTTTCCTTCATTATCTGAGTAAAAGAAAAGGGATTAAGGGAGAAAGATGGTTCTTGGCTTATCATTACAATTTTTACAGGAGGCTTTGTCTTGGTACTAGGCTTGTCAGAGTACAGTCATCAGTAGGAAGAAGGCATGCAGTATTTTCTGTGATAGTTTATTCTCAAAGCCCAGCTAAAAATGCATGCTGCCATTATCATATTGCCCTTATATGAAAGTATCAGTGCTCAGAGGAATAGCTATTTGAACACATATCATCAGAAAAAAAGTCCACATTATTATGGAGGAAAGATTGGGAAGGTTGATTTAAATTCAGTAATAATTCTGGAAGGTACTTGGATGAAACACTGAAAACACCTACACTGATGCAACACAGCATACTGCATAATGCAGTATGGGAAAACCTCACAGACTTCTAAGCTTTCTAAGGCAGAAATATAGCCTGGAACTAATATTTTTGTTAGGGTAGGGAAACCTGCAAGTTTGTTACAATGGACTAGCAGAGACAATTTATTTTAAAGTAGAAACAACTTTGATTGGCCAGTTTCCCTTATAACTGGCAATGAGAAATCTGCTGAATATCACACTCAATAAAAAGTGCTTCAAATTACCTACTTCCCTCCCTAAATTCACCTCTCCAACTCCCAAGCTGAGAGCACTCAAGACAATAGCAGCTGCAAAATTTGATGAGCTGCAAAGAGAGGTGTCAATTCCACAGAAACATTTGAAGTGCTTTATCTTGCCAATAAATAAATTTGTTTACTCAGTAAAGCAGAAGAAAAGAAAAAAATACCCAGCCACCTAAAATAAACTTGGATATAAAAAATAAAATTGCTGAAACTTACACATGCAATCCACAGCATAAATATATCAGGAAAAGAACTAACACAGAAGTGCTTTACCATTGGAGCTACCCCAAAAATAGTTTCATCTGACATAAGAAAATGATCATCATAATGCAATTTGTATGTAAGGGCATCTTCACCACTAACTTAAAAATGATGACAATTAAAAGGTTAGGCAATTTTCCCATACTGGGAAACAGTACTGCCAATTCAAAAGCTATCAGAAAAGAGTTGCTGGAATTTCCTGTCATAGCAATTTAACTACATGAAATGCCTTTACAAGTGAGCACAATAAAAATAAATTATTTCAGCTGAGTTTATGTTTTGTTTATAGCCAACCTTGTCAGTGGAATGATTTACACACATTCATGCAGTGCACAACATAATCGCTGGTTCTTTTTCATGTATGCTTCTTCAGAAGTTACAGATTATTTCTGAGGCAATATTAAACTCACTTCCCTAATCACCCCTGAGTACAGTAAAATAAGTAGCTGAAGAGGCGTGATAAAACATCACTGGCATATTCCTATGTTGCAGTTAATTGTGGATGAAAGCTAACTATGTTCATTCATAATTATCAGGTTTATAGAAAACAATCAAATAGTTATAAAAAACCCTTTTATCTCTAATTATATCTCTAATTATACATTCTCATTCAACAGGATAGATCTGAAATAGGACTGATAATAATTTTACATTAAAAATTCAATTTTAACTTCCAATTTCTGAAATAAAAATCTAACAAATAAGCCAAGAACTGAAAAAAAACCCAAAAGAATCCATTAGCATCATCTTCAGTGGATAACAAGACAACAGAATAAGAGGAAATGTCATGCAATTCCTCTTTTTCAGATTTCATGGTGAAATCTTGATATATTTAATTGTTAAGGACTTTTGAGGACACTTTATTTCTCAGCTCTTACACCAGTTCTTTCATCACTTCAATGTAACAATTTTGAAATTACTTAATCTTTAAAACATATACTTTTCTGTTGGGTGGTTACACTGCATCTAAAGTCTTTTAAGATTATACCAAACTTAGATACAGCATATTTATGAAAATAATCGTATGAATTCAAATAAATAACAAAATACTATTATTGATGTTTTTGAATATTTGAAACTACATTTTTGCTTCAGATGTTGGTAACTATTCTCCAAATCACAGAGGATTATTTTTAAGTAAATTATTAGATATAATTGGAAACTAAGTAAATAGTGTTAAAAAATCCACCTCAGGTAAATCAGGAGACTCTGAAAAATCCTCTATATTTGGCTTAACCATGCTAATAATATACTATTTACTTCTCCAGCGGTTTTGTCCTCCACTTTCACTAAGCATTTTAGTTCCAACCATCCAGCTTGATATATTTACAAAATATGTAAAAATAACTGCATATTTTTTTTTGCCAATATATCAGGTCCATAGAGTCACCCTAGTTTAGAATCAGAAGAGCACCAAGAAATCTGGAGCACCAAGTTATCATTCGCACTTACTATACTTATTGTACAAGAAGACATATGACAATGTGCAAAGACAACATCTTTTAACTAAATGAGCTGGAATGCACAATTAATTTCCACAGCAGCTTGAAGTGAAAAACAAAGCCCACTAGTGTATATAGGTCAAGTGTGGCTACTTAATACTGCAAGTATCCATATAGAGAGTAAAGTTGGTTCCTATATATAGTATTATGACAAAAGGAATGCATTTTAAAAACAGCTTTCAAACTAACAATTGAAGCTGTGTTACATTCCAAACACAATTGCTAAGGAGATTATCTTCACAATTTTCAGATAGCATTTAAATTCTAGTATCATAATTTTTTAAAAATTCATCAAATTCTAACATATCAGAGTGAAAAGTTAAGCTTAAAAAGTCATAGAAAAGCAAAATAAAGGTGTTCAATAAAGATATGATGCCATATAGCAGCACAGCAACAAATAGAAGGAAGCACTTTTTAAAAAATCCATATTATGTAACTGTGGAGTTTGACTTTGGATACTGAAAAATTATGAAATAATCCAGGTTTGGATTAGATGGGTGTACTTGATTAAGTATGACACAAAATATGACATTAAAGATGAGATTGTGGGTTTATCAAGTCCTCACCTTGCTAATACCTAGAAAAGTGGGCCAGTCTGGTTTTGCCCTTCTTGCTCCTGTTTGTGTAAGATTTTTTTTATTTGCAACATATATATATATATATCCAGAGGTAATTTCTGCTCTGCTCTAGTTATCTGGCAATGGAAGAGAATAAATACTTTCCAATTCACAGTGAAGAGGATGCACCACACTGAGGACAAAAACCACATAATGGCTCTATGATTTGCAAGTTTTTTTGCTTGCAGCTATTATTCTGTTTCCTGCTGACACTGCATTTTAAATGCTCTAATGATAAAATTGTTCTTGAAAACTGCAAAGAAACAGACACCATAAACAGCTAATTGGTACTCTGTTGAAGCTAGAAACACCTTGAACTTTGTTGCTGCAGTTATAAAAGTGAAAGGGATTTGTTGGCATTAGACCATATCAAATGCTCAGTAGCTGGCAAGATTTCATTCCTGCTCAATTAAAGTATGTAATACACATTTCTCTTACCAACTACTCTGCAGAGTTATTGCACTTTAGTTACTGCTATGTATCACCCAATTTTACATGTCCTGAGGGCAACTTAGTTTAGGGATTCTGCACAATTTTCTGTCAAGTTTACTCTCGTGTTCATTGTCATTCAAATTATATTACCAGAAGATACAGCTTTGCTATCAAAGTTCTTATCTTCCAGTTTTATATTTCCCTGGCTTCTTGGCTCCTCATAAAAAATGGTTCTACAGCAGCCTGCTTGATTTTTGCCCCATTCCCAGGGTTTCTTTCATAAATGTAATTAAAATAATTCTATTACTGTGTAATATTATCCAAGTAGTCTACTATGATCTGCAAATTTATGCATAAATAAATTCCTCAGTTTTCTTTTCCCTTACAAGATTTATTAAAAATAAATGCATATAAACCTTTAATACAGATGTCTTAGTTCCAGCTAAGAGTCTGTATAATCAAATGCACTTTTGTTTTTCCTCCACAGGGTTAAAGTATATTATGTCCCTTTACTCTGCTCTTGGGGCACCGCAACAGGTGTACTGCATCCAGCTCTAGTGCCCACAGCACAAAAAGGGCTGCTGGAGAGGGTCCAGGAGGGCCACAAGGATGATCAAGGAGCTGGAGCTCCTCTCCTATAAGGACAGGCTGAGAGAGCTGTGTCTGTTCAGCCTGCAGAACATAAGGCTCTCAGGAGACCTGCCAGTACATGAAGGTGGCCTTCAACAAAGCTAGGAAGGGACTGTTAGAGCATGTAGCAATAGGTCAAGGGGCAGTGGTTTTAGACTGGAGTTGGGCAGGTTTAGATTAGAAATTAGGAAGAAGTTTTTCACCATGAGGGTGGAAAGGCACTGGAACAGTTTGCCCAGAAAGGTGGTGGAGGCCCCATCCCTGGAGACAGGTGCTGTAAATATACAGTTAACTATATATTTGCTTAGGAATGCATAATATTGCTTTAAATATGTGAAAGTATGCTTTTTAAAAAGTATGACATCTTGTTTTTAAAAGTACTTTAAAAAACATTTAACAGAATATCTTACTGGCAAAATACAGAACAGTTCTATTTAAAGTCTTCAAAATTTATCAAATGAGGCCAGAATTCCTTCTGTCCTAGTATTAATGCTTTTGTAGAGTGAACAGGAACGCACCCTAGGGAAGAAAGATGTTAGATACAACGTCTGCCTCTTTGATGGTTACCCTGACCTATCAGGAAAAAAGCAGTCTTTCACATCTTTATTTTATTACTTTTTTATGGACTTAATAAAGAATGGTTCTGTCCTGGGGAGATATTTAATGGCCTATCTCACTTCAAGAAATGTACCTGATACCTCCTTGGGATTAAGAAGATTCAGAGAGATGAAAGACCAAACCTACCACTGAATGGAACATGGAGTTATTCTTGAGAAAAAAGCAAAGGTTTCATGACCACTTTTTGAAGGTGATAGAAAGGGCTGTATATATGAATGATGGACACAGTGGGGGAAATTCGGGTGACATTCCCCCTTTATGAAGCTGCCTAAAGAAACCAGTATGATTGTTTTAGCTCTCAAGAAAGGCTGCTTCACAGAGTTTGGAAATTTGTGCTTTCAGATACTTTCTGATCATTCTATCACAAGCAAAATTGTGAGAGATAAAGCTCAGCTCTGATGTTTCAGACTTTTCTATTATGGGGTACATGCTAGGAAGAAACTCTTTATGGTGAAGGTGGCTCAAAGAAGCTGTGGATGCCCAATCCTTGGAAGTGTTCACAGCCAGGTGAATGAGGCTTTGAGCAAAGTGGGATGTGTCTCCGCCTGTGGCAGGGTGTTTGGAACTAGATGATATTTAAGGTTCTTTCCAACCCAAACCAGCATACAAGTGTATAACAGAAATGAAAGAAAAGAAGATGGAACAGCAGTTGTGGTTGGCTACTGACAATTTGAACATCAGCTTAACTATGAAGTTTAACAGACCTTAAATTCAAATAAATTAAATATGCAAATTGCAGTTTGCAGAAACTTCTAAGATATGAAAGACAGGTAAAATTTAAAATCATATAAAGCAGATTAAATTTATACATTCCACAGATGTTCAGCCCAATCAATTTTTCTATAAATTGTGCATAACCATGATAAATAGTCAATAATTTTTAATCCCTCACAACCTATGAAAATCTTGAAATTGGAAAAGTGTTGGCTTGCCTGTTTTATCAACTAATAATTTTTTATTTACCAACCAATTAAAAAGTCTTACTGCCAAAAGAAAATGCCTTTCATTCTAGCTGGTATCAAACAAATCTCTAAAGTCCTTCTTTCATAATTTAAGATAGCTGGATATATTGTAGTGTATTGGTTTTGCAGAGTAATTAAATGCATTTAACTTAAATTAACTGCATAACTTATTTGCGTAAATGTTGCTGTTAAGCAATTTCAGTGTACACAAGGGATACACTATTATTTTATTTAAAACTTAGTGTGCTCATTACACAAGGATAATTTTGATAGTGTTAATAATGTTATAATGCCCCAGACTGTGATATAGCTGACACTAATTCAGATGAGGGTACCTCTAGAAACTGTACTAAGTCCCAAGAGTAGTAAAACTGTGACACACTTATTGCTGTTCAGAGAAATATTAAAATGGAAGTCCTAATTCCTTTCTTCAAATTTACAGTTCTTCTTTAGAATGTGAGAAATAATTCACTTTCTTTCCTAGGATTAAGGATTACTTTTCCCTCAAAATGAACCTTTCATTCATTTTACCTCACCTATGTAATCAAAAGAATCAGCACTATCTCGGGCATTGCTCTGCCACCTTAAAGGCTCAGTTTAGAGTATGTGCCGTTTAAAAAAACCCCAAACAACCCAAAACCCAAACTCTATTCTCTGACATAAAAAGCACTAAGTTCTTTGCTAAAAATAGGTGGTTGTGAATGTGGTACCTGGAATAGCTGAGTATATTTTGAAATACTAGAAGATACAGACAGTTGATTCTAACTCAGTTAAGTCTCCTTCCGTAGCAAAAAGATCACAGACATTTTCATTTTCAGCAGTTTGTTCCAATGCTTTTGGAACAAACGAGAATTTCTCAAAAACTTGCACACTATTAATTTTTTTCCTTGCAACACTTTCAAAGTAAGCTCTTCAATCTATAAAAGAACTAGTTAAACCACTATATTTGCTTATTCTAAGTATCCCTTGACAGGTTTTACCAATCTAGATTCTTATTTGTCTTTGTATACAGACATGAATTTCTCTTTCAAGATTGATTTAGTTTACATTTTACAACTCCAATCACATTATAGTATGATTAGTATTAGATATCCTAGAGAATATTAGGGGTTGGCTGGAAGTTTTTTACACTTTTATTCATGATCATGGGGTTATAAAATCCATTAAAGGCTATTAATCCATGTCAAAATTAAAAGACTGACTCATGAAAAGAAGAAAGATATGTTGTTGGAGAAGATTTTTAGTGCAACAATTGTAGGTTTAGGTAATTTCTATAACCAGGACAATATTTACAAACACAAGTAATAGTTTCACTTATCATAAAAGAAATTAGAAATAAAAACTTTACTTAAAAGAAGGTGAAGTGACAGTTTTAATCTACTATAGATGGGCTCTCACATTCACTTGAAGGAGCATCTGCCTGCAAACAGGGCATGCACTGAGATGAATAGCTGCAGTATTGTTCAATCGGTCTTTGTATCCTAGAAATCACTGGAGACAGCAATGTACTCTGTAAAGACAAAAAGTAACTGCACTGCAAGTCCACTCAAATGCTTTTGCAGACAAGAATTTAATATATCCTTGTGACCTCCTAATGTCGGAGTCTGTAGCAATTAGAAAGAAGGAGGCTGTAAATTCAGCGCAGACTTCTCCCTCTTAAATATAAATTCTGAGTCAGTGGGACCCAATTTTCAGGCTCATACTTTTCTCTAAGGGTAAAAGATTTATTTTGTGCTTCTCCATCCCTTTACTGTTTTTGTCAATAAACCATCTTAAAAAAATACATGCATAGAGAATGTGTTTGCAACATATTTTAAAAATAATTGTTCTTCCTCTATTTTCTTTCAAGTGATAAACTAGATGTGCCTTACTGTTAAAAGCTATACATATCTCAGATGGAGAATAGGGTGAGGAAGGAAGAAGAGATCTTTACGTTGTGTTGCAATTTCAAAGAATTCTACTGCATATCCTTCAAACATAACAAGAAAATAAACCACCTTTACTTTTAAGGTAACGTGAGTTTCACAAAAAAATGTATTTCATTGGGTTGTTTCAAAATCCCAATAAATACAGATGATTTGTAGGTAGATTCAATATCAGTGAATGCACACATAGCTAGAATTTTATTATCAGGCCACTCAAACATACAGGAGAGTACAGTTAAAACCTGACAAGTGAAACATTTTATTAAGAGATTAGTCTGATCAGTACAAGTGGCCAACAGAAACTATTTTTTGTAGCTTCTGGTTTGACGCATATGTATGTCTTTGTTTCAGGATTTTAGGTCAGAAAACCACACTGTTTTCCATAACAAATATTTGCTTTTCCTGAAATTAAAGCATTCATATCAGCCTGCTTCACATAACTGAAAATACAGTTTACTATGAATATGGAACATGTAATTATTATAGTACATCACACCTGCTAAAAATAAAGGGAATACACAGCAATGTAACACCTTTCCATATACTACTCCAATGTGATAAGTATGACCTTCTGTATGTAAGAACAAATATTGACTCACTAAATTAATTCATTTTCTGTGGCAGAATTTTCATCACTGACTGATTTTCAAAGAAGCATTTATTTATCCTCTGAGAAGTGATTAAATTACTCTGGAGGAAATTTGAGTAAAATTACTGTTAATATCTTACACTCCCCAAAAATCACATGACAGCACATACTGAACTGTAAAGTCACAAAGGGAAAAGAGCGTTTAGGGAACTATTTTTGTCCTTCAGGGCAGATAGCATAATTCTCTATACAGCATCTATCTTTGTAATTGAAATAAAGTGACACTAGATAATTTATTTCAGTGTAATTTATTACATCAAAGTAGATTTGGCTCAAAATACTCATCTCCAGATTGTCTAAAGGGGACAGTTAGAACTTTTATGGCAATTCAAGTAGTAACAAATTTCAAATTTCAGAAATACTCATAAACCCTAAGTTAAAATACAGTACACATTATTTTGAGAATTTGAGTGATTGTGTTTTCTTTTGCTTTTATTTTCCTATTTCTTTGATTATCCTCTTATTAATTTTTCTGCAGATGTGCTTTCTGCCAAAATGATAAACAGTAATTCCAGAAAACTTCCTATGAAGGCATCATGGAAATAATTTTGATGTGATTAACATAATTGTAGATAATTTTAAACCTTTTAGACTATCTTACAAAGCATTTCTAAGTAGAAAAAAAAGTGCAGTTATGGAAATTACATTCAAAGTTAGGTATTATGGATTAAATGCTGGACATCGGGCTGCAATGCTGCCTAAAAGGTCAATTATATCCTGAGCTGCATCAGAAGACCTGTGGACAGCTGATCATGAGAAGTGGTCCTGCCCTTCTACTGTGCCCTCATGAGACCCCACCTACAACACTGTGTCCAGCTCCACAGCCTTCAGCACAGGAAGGACCTGTTTGAGAGGGTCCTTAGGATGGCCATGAAGATGATTAGGGGACTGCAGCACCTCTCCTATAAGGACAGGCTGACAGAGTTGGGGATGCAGAAGAGAAGGTCCCAGGGAGACCTCATTGCAGCCTAACAGTATCTAAAGGGGCCTAAGAAATCTGAGGAGGGACTGTTTTTCAGGGTCTTTATTGATAGGGTAATGGTTTCAAACTGGAGCAGGGCAGGTTTTGATTAAACATTAGGAAGAAGTCCTTCACAATGAGGGTGGTGAGGCACTGCAACGTGTCGCCCAGGGAAGTGGTGGATATCCCATGCCTGGAGATGTTCAAGACCAGGCTTGATGAGTGCAGGATGTCCCATCTCACTACAGGGGTTTAGACTAGATGCCTTTGAAGATTCCCTTCAACTCTATAATTTGATCATCCTTAATTATTGCCTATTATCTACCAGAAAGAATTTGAGCAACAGCATATGGAACCCATCAAGATGTATCATTTGACTGCCTATTTATAGACAAGCAGGAGACTTACATATACGTTCAACAAAACTGCATATAGCACTGTGTGTTCCAAATTTGTACTTGGAGGATCTGCAAAGTTCACATCCACTAGCTTTATGGGTGCTTATAAAAATAAACAAGAATCCTTCCTCACACCGGCCTCTCCCATCAGTAATGTACAATCAGCTTTCTGTCCTACTAGGCTTTGAGTGAAATAGTATAATTTTACTCAAAAAGGAAGAGGGAAGTAATACACTGTTGCCTCATTCAGAGTCAATATCTCCTTCAACAGATATTGAACAAGATATAGGAGTAACACATTTTTTCATAAAACACTAATGAGTCTTGGGCAGAGATGTCAAGCCCTTTCCCATGAAAATTTAATGTCATATTATTATGGCAACAGAAATTCAGGTGATAAACTGTTATTCTTTTAAAAAAACATGTGATTTCAGGGCATTCTGGAATTATGTAGTTGATAATATTGGCTTTTGATGCCATTATTGTAGCACTAGAAGATCATTCATGTAATATGCAACAATTTTGTGACAATTTAGTATACAAAAGTAGGTGATTTGAGCTAACTTCCTTCTTGATCTTTTTTCATAGGAAGAGAAATTTTGTTTCATTCTTTTAAGCAATTTTGACTGCAGATACAAAATAAGCAGGTACATGACTGTAGTTAAAGAACATAAAATACTTCAGGGCACACACAGATATCTTATGTAAGAAGGTGTGTTGTTGGATGAGAAGGCTAGTATTAGTTTTATTATGCTAAATGCTAAATTTATCATCAGTTGATAGTCTGTGGTTCTCAAAGCCTTTGATAACTTAAGATTTGGTTTCTGGAAAACAACAAGAAAAAAGGCCTGACAGATGCTTATCACTGAACTAGGATGCGTTCCTCTTCAGGAAAGAACTATCCATTTCTTATTCCACAGACCAGAAAGCTGAGACAACATACTGTCAATTAATCTTACTGTGTAAGACCATCCAAGACTTCTCTAAATAAATGCCAGCTACCCATACACTAATTGCACCATGGTACAACTAAGTCTCTGACATTAAGTTTCACTTTTCTATGATTTTGTAAGATATGTTGTGCCTAAGTTATGTAGTTAAGATCAAGTATACTAGAAAACCATAAAGTAAAATTTAGCTGCTGCTTCCAATTCCTGTCTCACACAGTAACACAGATCTATTGACTTTCAGGGCATCATGTAAAGTCTGCATTTTAGAGAAGATACGGAGGAAAAAGATACTGCCTAAGGGGCGGTGGTTTGTGGGAAGTGTAATTTAGTCATTGTTATTGGTGCAATTTACCTACATTGATTTCAGTTACTTTTTTTCTTCCTGGACTGTAATAGGCTATCTTTTTCTCATTTAAACAAACGTTTAAGCATATACAAAGAAATGCTCAAAAATAATCAGGCTGTAACTAGTGTTTACCATCTTAATACCTGTTCAACCATCATGATTTTGGGAATCATGAACATGTGTAAATTTAAGGTAGAAAAGACATGAGGTATTAGTTCTGTTGTACAGGTACGAACCAGTATTTTATCATAAACAAAGTCTCATTAGATTATTCCACCAACAAACACAAAAACTGTTTCAAAACCACCTGTCTTTTATTGTAAGAAAAAAACCAAACAAACCTCATGAAATTCAACAATAGGACATACAAAATCTTTCACCTAGGGAGATAAAAACTGAGAAAGCAATGTATTTGCCCATTCACCCAGTTGGGAAGTAACTTCACAGAAAAGAACCTCAGAGTTCCAGTGGAATAGAAGTGGAAGATAAGCAATAGACCCTTGATGCAAAGGCAAACGGTAGCTTAGGAGGCATTAGGAAAAACATTGTTAGCAAGCTGAATAACATGACCTCTCTTCTCTGCTCAGCTCTGGTCTGGCCACACTAGTAGTACTGTGTTCAGTTACCGTTTTCCCAATACATGAGAGATATGACACCACTTAAGTAAGACCAACTAAGAAAATGAAGTGGAGCATCTCTCCTATGAAGAAAGGCTGATACAACTGGGAACTTTCATCTCAAAGAAGAAAAGGCTTAGAGGGTGATCTTATAATTCTATATAAATACTCCCAGGGAAAGTGTATACAATACAGGACCAGCCTATTTTCAGTGGCGCCTAGTGGCAGACAACAGGATATGTTGATGTTCTCCTTCAACACCAAAAAGCACTTTGCAACAGTGAAGATGGCTGAGCACTAGATCAAGTTGCCCAGAGTAATAGAGTTATTACCCTTGAAGATATTTAAAAGCCACTCGGACATGGTCATGAGCAATCAACTACAGATGCCCTTGCTTGAGGAAGAGACTTGGGACAGAAAACCTCAGAGGTTGCTTCAACCTCTGTTGTTCTACGATTCTGTAGAAAAGATAAAAGTCCTGTATCTTTCCTATGATTTTAAATGCTATCTTATGGAGATATTCATATTCTCTGCACAGAGATTTCAGAAACTCATCAGTAAAGATTTTCATCCATTTATAAATTCTATTACAGTGAATTTTAATTTAAATCATTAGAAAGTCATAAGGGAAAGCTGGCTTTCAAATCCTGTAGTGTTGCTATGGGAGAAAGCAAATGTATTTTTGTGATAATGTAAAGGCTCCTAGAGACCCATGCTAATAATACAATACGGACAAATCCTCAGTTTTTGAATCACAGTTACACTTCTTGCCCCTTGAAATTCTCAAATTCATAGATGCTTATATACAAGAGGGGGATAGGGAGAGAGAGGGATGGTGAGAGAAAGAGAGAAAACTATTAAGATATTAGTATTACCACATAACAGTAAATAGAATATAGAATATATAATTAATAATGACATTTGGGCTACCCTTTAATATAGCTGGGGTGTGATGAGTTATGATTAAGGATGCCTACTTCCACTCTTTGCTATTTGAATATTCAGACCTACTATTAATTTGCCAGGAGCAGTTTTCATTTCCCACATATCTTCAGGACTCAATTAAACTATTCTAGATACACTTTTTGGAGTTTAAAAGATTTGCACCCAGAACATACAATTTTACTTATTCATAGAGTTTAAGACATTTGTTAATGACATCTAAAGAAGAAAATGGAAGACTATTAAGCAATAGGGTTGTTCTTTACTTAAAATGTGAGGCAAAGAAGAACATGATCCATTATCTGTTTTAAATAGCTTTTATTATACAATATGTGAGAAAAGCTTAATACTGGTATGTGTGCAAGCTTCCAAGTCTTCCACCCATCAGAGCAATATAACTAGTAACATAAACTCACATTCAGAAATAATATTATATAATTAGCACTTGTATCTTCAGAATCTTGCATAATCATTAAATAATCAACATGAACATTAAATGTCATCAAATCTCTCTTGTGCTGCACGTCTAATGTGTTCACTCAACACAAAAACAACCTCAGATTTAGGAATTTATAACACAAATCTTGCATTTTTCTCCCATACCAACATGTATTTCATCTTCCATAAAAAATATATCATAGCAAAATTATGATGAGCTCGGATGTCTAGAGATGGCTTAGCAACACGCCATCGCAGAAGAGGGTCAGATACAAAAGACTTCCCAGATGGTTCTGGATTACTCCAATGATAGATGATTCTTAGCTTCTATTGGAAAGTTAATTCATCCTTTGATAGTAAGTTTAACTTTTTTTTTTTTTTTAATATATTTAGACAGAACTTTCTCTGCTTCACTTTGTGCCCACTTTCTCTAGCTTTGTAGCTGGGCAACACATCAAATGTGTGTATTGCTTACTGCATTCCATCAGGTACTAAAATACATAGATAAGATGCCCCTGAGCCTTACGCCAAGCTAAACACTCCCAGATCTCTCAGACTCTACCTATATGTCAGATTCTCCAGCCCCTTGCTTATCTTTGTGCTCCTTCAAAATACTTGTTTCAGAATCACAGAATGTCAGGGATTGGAAGGGACCTCAATCCCCCTGTGGGAGCAGGAACAACTTGATCAGGTCACACAGAAACACGTCTAAGCAGGTTTTGACTATCTTCAGAGAAGGAGACTCCACAACCTCTCTGAGAAACCTGTTCAAGTGTTCTGTCACTCTCACCGTGAAGAAGTTTCTTCTCATATTTCTGTAGAACCTCCTGTGTTCCAGTTTGCACCCAGTGCCTCTTGTCCTATTGCTGGGTGTCACTGAGAAGAGCCTGGCTCCATCCTCCTGGCGTTCACCTTTTATGTATTTATAAACATGAATGAGGTCACCCCTCATTCTCCTCCAAGCTAAAAAGACCCATCTTCCTCAGCCTTTCCTCTTAGTGGAGATGTTCCAATCCCGTAATCATCTTTGTGGCTCTGCGCAGGACCCTCTCAAGCCGTCCCCTGGAAATAAGGATCTGGTAATTTATTTTCTTGAACATTATTAGGTCATTGTCAGTCTATTTCTCCAATTAATCAAGGCCAGTCTGAATGACAACATACCCATATCATCCTCCTCTTCCAGTTTGTTATGCACTGTGAACTTGCTGAGGGTACAGATTCTGTTCTTACTGACCAGGTCAATAGTGAAGATTCTAAGCAATAATGGACCCATTACTGAACCTTGGGGGTACAACAGTAGTGACTGTTCACCAGCTGGACTTTGTGCCACTGATCACAATCCTCTGGGCCTGGTCATTAAGCCATTTTTCAATCAAGTGACAAGAAGTGCACTGTGAAAAGTGGAAGCTCACAAATAAAAACTGAAGAGAACAATGTCATTCAAAAATTCATTATAAAAGTTAACATCATCTGAGTCAGATGTTTCTCTTTCAGGTGGAAGCACACAATGCACTGAACTATCCAGGTATTTATGCTTCTCTTTTTCGGCTGTCTCCAGGGAGATTTTGCTGCACAGCCATCCCAAGGACTGCAGTGAGGTTGAGTGGTCTGTAGTTCCCCAGATCCTCATTCCTTTCTTTCTTGGCTACAGTAGGGGCATTTCCTTTGTTCAAACTCTCAGAAACTTCAGGCAAGCAAAAACGCCTTTCAGAGACAATGACAGTGTTAAAATGAAGTGACAGACATTAAAGATGGCAAAATCAAGCTCAATGAAATCTTTCCTGAAACTCAAAACTACAGGTTTTTTTCTTTAACATTTCTGCTTCTGATGCAAATTTAACCAGATCCACAGTCTGAAATGAAAAGTCTCTTCAAAGTTTTTTGCTTTTCCTTGTGCACTTTTGTTTCAGTGCCTCTTAGACAGCAAATGAGAATGTTAAACTTTGTAAGAGATTCTTAACCAAGTACATTTTTGGCAAAATAGAAAGCAGCCAATGCAGGTGGCTGCAATCTTTTGCAGCAGTAAAGGTCATTTACGGTTTTAGTTTCCAAGACATTATGTAGCTAAGCACATGGTTTAATCCTTTGTTGTGTAACTGACACATAGTTCAGCATCCTGCAGAGCAGATCTGAAGCAAGGCAATGATAATTATTTACTGATACCTGCATTTTGAAGGATTTAAGCCAAGACTTGAGGATTAAAACTTCTTGTAGCTAGGATTTATTCAAGCACAGGAATTCACTGCAAAGCCCTTTTAAGTATTTAATTTTCATGTTTGGAATGCACTTGAGATGCTTGGTAGCTCACTGAAGAACATGTTCTATGTGCCTCAGTTATGATTATAACATCACCTATCTGGATCATCTGCTTCCCTAAAGATAGGATAGCTCCCAATTTTTTAACTTATTTCAGCTTATTTCAGCTATTTTTCAAGTTTTGCTGTTTCTTAATTTTGTAAAGACCAATCTTTTAATTACCTTTATTCAGTACTTTATAAAATTGAATTTTTTTCTTTATTCAATCAGTTCTAGACCCAAGATGCCCATATCACAGACTAAAACTCAATAGCAACATGTTTAGAGATGACAGATTTCAAATACAGCATTTCATATAGCATATGGCATTATGTCCATAAACAAATCCTGCTTTCTCATTATTCTCTTTTTTGATGGACAGAAAATACAAGGTAGCTCTGCAACTAATTATCTTGGTGTTTGATTATCTTTATTTAATAATAATAATAATGAGGAATTAATGATATCTCTAGAAATTTGGATGTTTTACTGTGATTGTTACAATTGATCTCTAATTGCTCCATCTAAAAATTAATTTTCTGTACTCAGGATTATCTTCTTCAGAAGACTTAGGAATCAAATCCAGCTAACAGTAATTTCCCTGAAGATAGTCCAGAAATTTTCATATAATCACAACTGTCTCTAAAGAATTTTATTTTTAATAAAAAATGTCATTCTTAAATTTGCTTTAGGACATATTTGATACAAATTTAGCATGTTTTCCAGTAGTACAGAAAGAATATTGGTGTTTTTTCCTAATCCACGTCCAGAAGATATTAATATATACTTACAAAACAATGGCTTGTGACATCCACACTCCTTTTAAGAGGTGAACAGGATGCAGTTAAGCCAGTTATGATGCTGCTGTCACAGCTACATTACTGTAGTTTGAAAGATGCTCTAATTTATGTCAACTGGTGTAGTTTCTGAGACTTCTGCAATACAAACACTGACCATTATTTGATACCTTTTGCTTCTGTATCATGTTTCACTGGGTTTTCTAGGAAAGAGATAAAGGAGACAATTCTTTATGCTCTCACTTGACTTGTATTTTGTGCTTCCCCTTTATAATCAGGTAAGAATCAGAAAAACAGTGGCAATAAAAATCTAGTATTTGTGTTTAGGTCATATGATACAGAAGCAGGCCTAGGGAACAGACAATCTGATAGAGATCAGCTATCACAACACTGAATGATTCTGTGCTTAACTTTCTTTCTCAGATGCATGTCTTGGGGCAGCTCCATAGTATTAATAGAGCACAAATACGGGAGTTCTCCCAAGGACTAGCAGGGTTTTAATGTCTAGGTGACATGTAGAAAAACATGTAGCAATACACATCCCAAATGTAGTATAGCTGCATCTTAGAAGCAACAGCAATTCTATCAAGCTTCTAGTTCCAAAGCTGATTGGACACAGTGAGCACGAGTATAGCTACATCACAGTACAAAACTTCGGTTGTGTCACAGAAAATTGGTTCACCTCATAGGAGTGTATCATAATGAATTTATCCAAGATTGGAGGCAGTCTGAAGATATCTGTACTAAAGAAATTTAGTTAAGCAGGGCTGAGTACTCATGTGACTCAGCAATGCAGTACCTGAAAAATACTAAGATTTCATGGATGCAAAAGTAGAACAATTTAGTATTATTCTCATGAGAGGATAAAAATTAAACGAAAACTAATACTAAGCATTTGTAAATGGCCTTGATAGTGGCACCTCTCATTTTGAACAAGAAAAAAACATACAAGATTTCAAAATATAATTAATAACAAAATAGAAGTAGGCGATTTGAATGCCCCTTAAGTACACAAGCATGTAGGAGGAGTTATGAAATTGGAGAGGGAGAAGGGAAAAGGTACTGATCTCTTTTCCCAAAGAGTGTAAGTTAAGAATTTTTAACCGTTCATTTTAGACTTGATCTTCAATGAGTTAGACCAAAAGACATCACTGAAGAAGCCTGAATATAATTTCTGTAACCAAATGAATTACCCTCTTTTTTGTACTTCTTGTTTCCAAAAGCTTACTCCAAAACTGAAGTCACAAGCTAAGACCCATATTTTATTCTTAATTCTACATCCAGAGGGATATAAGTTGTTTGCACTTTGGTTCTTAATGCTATTTGTTGCCTATTTGTCACCTCACTCAGTATCAGTGGCAATATGATGAAAACGTAGCAGAAAAAAAATAAGCAAGTGCATCACTTTGATTTTTCCTTTTGATGGGATCCATAGGTCTTCCTTTGGAAATCCAGCTGAGAAACTTCACCCATATTGTATACTTTCTTAGAAATAATGCCTTTTTTCAGTTTATGCATTGCTATAGTGAATATACTACTCTGTTCAAAGCCAGTATAAAAAATAATTCTATGCATTGAATATTCCAAAGTATTACACTCATTCACAGGTAATAACAACTGACAGACAAATTTTATGATAGACCTGATTATTGAAAGCATTATTTCATACAGACATTACTATGCTATTTTGGCTTCTAAATATATTAAAAAACCGGGAAATTTCTAAACTAATAAATTCAAGTAAGACCTTAATAATTTTGTTAAGTGCAAGTCTTTCGATTACTGCAAACAAGAAACTACATAATATAGTTCCTGTGACATATTAACTATGAAAGGATAGACCCTTGATTGTTAAGGATAGAGAAGTAAATGTGTATGAATACTGCACCAGCATCATGGAAGGGCCTTTCTTTCCCTAGATTCCTTTAAAATATTTATCACAGGCACCTGAAAACTTAGACAATTAAAGCAAATTGGATTCAGTGTTTATTAAATTTAAAAAAAATTCCAGACTATGGCTAATTGCTGTTTCTGATGAGGAGAATAAATTCTTAACTATATTTTACATATTTGCTGCCTTCTCACAAAATCTGTAAAGCATCTAAAAAGTATTCTGCCTTATGCTGAAATTAAGATTTCCAGACAACTAAAATGATAAGAAAACTGTAGTATTCTAAAACTGCAAGAAATGCATAAGAATAAATTCAATTATATCCAATACATTAATATTTATATCCTTTTTTCTTAATTTTCACATTTACTTTTTTCATCTTTTGAGATGAGTGCCAATGAATCCAAAATGTCTTAATTATATTATTATGAAATGCTTTTTAAATGAACATTTTTCATGAGAGATTTTTTCTTACTTTTAAATTATATTCTTTTTATATTTAGTTATCATTATTTCATGTGCATTCATATAAAACAAAGAATGCAGCATGGTTTGTTATGAAGGAAAGCACTGCTATTGGCAAAACTTACTTGACTATATAGTAAGTGTAAGAGAAAATTTACTAAAACCGCATAATGACCTGGAAAAGACATCATATTTTAGTTCATCATCATTAAAAAACCCCATAAAGGATGGGCATGATAAAATATACATGAGACTATACAAACTGAATTGTGGTCAAGGGTAGACAAAAAGTGATTCTCCTGTCCTGAATGGGTTTATGTTTTGAAACTTCTGTTCTTCTCTAGAAGAGTGAAACAAAACTTTGATAACAATTGTTATGCAAAATTCTTAAAATGAACAAATTCTGTGGATTAATCTCTCAATTAATTTTTTATCAGAAATATTTGGTTATTTTTAAAGCAAGGAATTCATATAAAGAACTCCATGAAAAGTGCTAAAAGGACATCTTCATGGTTAAAGAAAATAATGAATGCAAATAGAAAAAAGCAAACCTAACCACATAGGTTGCACTGGGATATTTCAGCCCTTTAACTATATAGTTTAAGCAACATAGTTTAGTGAAATGCCATTTGAAATTGCATCGAGTATTTTGCCATCAAAATCTCACAAACAGTTATACTTCTGCAGCAATATTATATGGATTAGAGAATTTTTCATCATCATATTAATTTAATTATAGCAAGACATGCATAACAGAAGCTATCTGTTTCTGGAGATACAGTGCCCAAAGACACACAGATGTGTCATATAGCTATTAAGAGTGTATTTTCAGCACTGATAAACTGCAGTTTTTAAAAATTACTCACAACAGGCTAATTCAGAAAAATATCAAGTAATTTAAAATATACATTACACTAACTAATAAAATGGTTTCAACAGGTTTACCTTTTCTTTTTTATGTGACTTCTACATGCTTCAGGAAAATATGTTTAAATTCTTAATGATATTTCAAAGATTCCTACAATAGACACAACAGCTAAACTGTAAGAATCACTGTAACACTTTATGCAAGATAATATTCATGTATCAATAAAACATAACTCAAAAAACCCTTACTCTTAGAGCTTGCACATGGTATGAATTTCCACGTGTATCATATAAAAATAACTATTCCGTGTCACTTATTGCCATCATTAAGAAGAAAATTACTAAATTTTAAAAATTTTAAACTGGAATATTCTGCTAATATATTTCCATTCTTACTCAAGATGCAGATGAAATTAAATGCTATCTGAACATACAATTCGCAGACTGATTAGTATACCATTTTCCCTGAAAGTACTTAGGATACATAAAGTGGTTTCTATGTTTATACACCTGCACAGCTAACAACTTTACTAATTGTATTATCTCTAATGATGCTGCATCTGTAATTTTAAATTTTCCTATTTATATTAGTTTTCTAAAATGTAAAAACCAACCAACTTACAAAATTAAGTACACTATTAAAAAAGTTAACAAATATAGTGGACTTCAGTCACTTCTACACCTTCTACAGTCAAAACTGTATTTATATGATAGTCTCCAAAATTGAATTAGTCATAGACAATCCAAAACTCCTATTTTCTGCATGTGCCATAGGAGTGGCATTTTCCTCTGTTTAACTGTTTGCTGTAAAGTTTTCTAAACGTCTAAGAGCACATTTGGTATATTCCTTGTAAGACTGTATTTCTACCTTGCAAAACCAACAGTTCTGGAGCCCTCAATACAGGAAGGACATTGAGCTATTGGAGAGGGTCCAGAGAAGGGCAACGAAGATGATCAAAGGGTTGGAGCAACTGCCCTATGAGGACAGGCTGAAGGAGTTGGGGCTGTTCAGCCTGGAGAAGAGAAGGCTCAGAGGGGACCTCATAGTAACTTATCAGTACCTGATGGGGTCCTACAGAAAGGCAGGGGAAGGAATTGTTAACATAATATCGGATGGGAGGACTAGAAACAATGGATATAAATTAGAGGGGGATAGATTTAGACTAAACTAGAAAGAAATTCTTTACAGTGAGGGTGGTGAAATACTGGAACAGGTTGCCCAGGGAGGTTGTGGATGCCCCATCTCTGGAGGTGCTCAAGACTAGGCTGGACAGGGCACTGGGCAGCCTGGTTTAGTGGGAGGTGTCCCTGCCTATGGCAGGGGGGTTGGAACTCAATGATCTTTAAGGTCCCTTCCAACCCAAACTATTCTATGATTCTATTGAAACATGTTCTCACCCAATCATTCACATTATATATTAACAGATTTCAGAAAGTGCTATTTTAACTTTTTCTGTCAATACTGCTTAGTTGTTTTCCCTGTTGCATATACAAACTTCCCATGTTCTCCTATTTAAACATTACAACCACCAAGATACTGATTCCATCAATGACAATTTACAGTTCAAACACTTCTTCCTTAAATAACTGAAATCATGAACTTCAGAGCAGTGTAGTTAGCAACAAGCCTGAAGGTAAGACTGGTAAGTTATTTTCTGCTTTGAACAACCATAATAAGAGCAGAAAGTGTAACAAATGTACTTGCAAGACAATTCCTTTCTTTCTACATTTTTGGGGGGTTTATTTTTTTTCTTAGTGCTTGTTTCTTTTTTGCTCAATCTTCTCTATGTTTATATGAAATGGAACAAAATTTAATAAATACAAGCATGCGCATTTAGTAAGGCCTGTAATTCTGGGATGGTTTTTTTTGCTTGTATTAGTCAAATTTTAAATACCTGGCTTATTTTTTCATGAATGGAATTTCAGAATTAAGAGGTGCAGAAGAAACACCAGGAAAACACAATAGAAATGCAGAAGATCTGTAACCTTCAAGGGTTACAGCTTTAACATAACTGGAGTTGATTATGGAATATAAAAACAAATCTGTTGTTGGCTTTCCCGAAGGAATTCATTGTTATCAGCATTCTCAATAAAACATTTATGGCCATGCTAGCGAGAAAATACAGTGCAGAACGAGAACCAGAAGAACAAGAAATTCCCTTCCAGCACCAAGCAGAGCTAATTGCTAGGAAATTACATGTTTAGCTTGTTACGTAAATCAAAGGTTTCCTAGTGTGTCCTGGAAAGGCAATTGTCACCTAGTGCAGATATCTCCTCATGTATCATATAAAAATAACTACTTAATGTAGCAGAATTTCATTGTTAAGAGGGAAATCATTACATGTAAAACAGTTACCTGCCCTCTCTACAGAGGCAGCTAACTCCTTATGATTTGCCTATTTATCCACCTGCACCTTGCTTGTATCAGTCAATGTGGATGAAGATCCAAAGTGATGCTGTCAAAACTAACCCTTCTCATTTTTATTAAGATGGATCACCAGATCTTCTGCACTATTGGGTATTAATAATTCATTTATTTCATCACTATCATTCTGACACCGTCCAGGAAGAAATGCTTCGGGAGAAGATGAATATAGTAGGTGACAATGATAGCTCTTAGTTGTTATTTTATGCCTTCAGGCCTCAGATCACTTTTTCTAATTAACTACTTCTCCTCCACTAAAAAGCAGCAGTCTACACCAATACTGGATGTTGTCAAAGTTCAGGAATATATCTAATCATCATTTAGTCTGTACTAATTTGTCAGTCTTTCATCAAGCAGTCCACAGCTTAATTACATCTTCTCCTAAAGACAGTATTTAACTATTTTTCATAACCCTTTTCAAGTTTTCAACTCATGAAAAAAAACCATGAAAAAGCCTCCACATTAAGTTCCAATCAACCTTACTTTTCACCAAACTATTGGTTTCTACACTTAGAGCATTAATTTCTTTCTGTCATGACTCAATATTTTAAAATTTTCCATATTACTGTTAATTTTCTGTAACCTATAGCATCAAATTATTTCTGGTTTCTATTTTGGATTACTGGAAATGGCTATGTGTATTTTTCAGTCTGTTCACCCACTGATATCTCAGCATGAAAAGTAATGTGATTCAGATTTTTGCCTTCTATAATTTCTCAATATCAGAATTCATTACAGAAGTACTGAAGTTTCATTGTTTATTAAACATGCTTAGTAAATCTATTATTAAGTTTAGTTTTTATTCTATTACTTTAATCCAGATTTTCAAGGAACACTCAACTGAGAAACAAATTGTGTGCTTCATGGCAAAAAGAGGCTAACATGTAGCTAATTCACAGCTTAAAAAACATATTGTGAATGACCTATTTTTTCTTATATGCTTTCCTCTGTGACTAACAATATTGTCACTGAAGCAGGTTTAAGAGAACAGTTTTCTGTCTCCATCTGTTTCAAGACAAAAGTTACACAGTCTCCATACAACCATAATTATTCCAGCAGCTTTACCTGCATGCAGATAAAATCTATGGTTATTTCTTCTTAATTAGCAGACGTTCCTATTGATTCAAAGATAGGTTTCTGTAGGGAAAAACATCCAGGATTCAAATCTTAAATCAGAATTTGAATGGGACAAGGAAAATAGAAGAATATATAACAGATGCATGTTTTGTAAGTCACAGATTAAAATATATGCAATTCTTCTTAGTAAAAGCTTAAGGCCATAAGCATGACAGTTTTAATTATCAGTTATTGCTTTTATTTATGTCTTTATTAAACATTCTTGAACAGCAAGTGGGGAGGACTTAGAGTTAAAAGAATTCACAAAAAAGGACAAATAATTTCTCCTTTAAATAATGGTTATGTCATAAATTAATTTAATTTGGTTATGTTACACTGTCAATAAAATCACATTGGAGAAAATTTGGGAAATTTTAAGATGTAACAAGTATTCATGACATTATTTGAGTGAAATTTTCTATTGTGGTAGGCAAAATTTTTACTTTCAGCTTTTTCATTATGTACTGTTTCTGACCCCATTTAAAGAATATTTTGCAAGAGATACTATAGTGATCAGGATGAATTTGATTCAAGTGACAGGTGGTGTACACTGCAGTGGCTTCAGCTTCTCTTTTGAAAGAAGCTAACTTTAGAGATTTATAGTAAAAGATTGAATCTAGTAGTTCATCATAAACTCAATTTATCATTAGACATTACCTTATCAGATAGTTCCACACAATATAAATTATACACAAAAGGACTTACTGTACTATCTACAGTTCATGCGAACTCTTCATGTAACTCTTCTAAAAGACAGAAACAGTATCCCATAGCCGCTTAACCTGACAAATTTCTTGCTTCATACAGCAACTTTATTCCCTTGTCTCAATAATTCAAAGGCAAGTTTGCATTATAATAAAAAATGACAATGTAATGCATATGATTAGAAAATCTTCACAGAATTTTACTGAACTAGCTAGACTACTTACCAAACAGACCACCGGAAATTAGTTCTAATTTGAATAGTCTAGACAGGAGACACCTGTGGTTCAAGAATAACCCAACTTATTAGCTTCTCCCTTGTGTTTGGATAAACCTGTAAGTAAAACTACAAACCAGACTTGGAACCTATCTCAGTATTCTAGGTATCTGTGATTTGTTTCAGTTTCAAGTATTGCTCCTAATGAATTTGCAAAGCTGCTTTCATTGATCAAAACAAATAAAAAGCTTACAGAAAAAGCAGAGATCTGTGGATCTGGGATCCTGTCCGATAGTACTGTTGGGTATTTTGACCTTTCAAGTTACAACAAGTTCACACTCACATTTCAGAACACAAATCAAGCCTAGAGAGATAACTTATTTAGATATCAGTTAGTTTGATAAAAATGGAGCAAAAAAAAGAGAATTGTCTACAATATTTACAGGCTGATTTGTTAAAATAGCTATGAAATCTGCTTTTCTTGGTGCTATAAATGTATTTGTTAATTTAACAATTTCAAAGTATAAAAAAGTACCAGGCATTTATCTGTACAATGCATCAAAAATAAAATATTACAGAAATTTCATTAATTCATAACTTTGTAAAAAATATGTTCCATCAGATAAATTTTGATAGATATCACTGATTTAAGGGAATCTAAATAGGTACAGCATATATTAAAAACTGTATTTCAGAAATAATAAACAAGGGATGAGTGAAATAACGTTATCTCCTGGAAAACAAATAAACAATTAAAAAAATGTAAAACCCAGAAGAGTTGGTAAGTTGCTGACATGTAAATTGACTCCAAGTTTTAAAGGAGCCTGAAGAAATTAGGCACTTAAAAGTCATGTTCACTGATCTTCGAGGGGTGTTTCTGTAAAAATGCTACTGCAAACACTCAGGTCACGTAACATCTCTTTCAACCTACCAACTTCCATATAACTTATATTTGATTACCTTTATATTTATTCCATAAATCTCTTCTGCGTAAATGTTAAAAAACTTGCACGTTTTGATCATTTGTCTCCTTGGCAGAAAACCATTGCTCCCATTTTAAACTTTTATTGAACTAGGTGATTGTGCTACTTTTCCAAGTTTTAAAAAGATCTCAAAAGTAAACCCCACTGTGCAAGTCTACTCAGTCAAGTGTAAAGAACATACTAGTTTACCAGGTACTATCTGAAATTGTCCAAATTATCAAAGTGACAATGCTGAATGAAAGCACTTTGTTTCCAAAATTCATATCTATCCTCTTCTAAACCAACAGCATATAGCTTTTCTCTGATGGGAGCTAAGACCACATGTTCACTCCATTCACTCCTTCCTACTCCTGAAAGGTAGGATTAAGAGGGAGGAGGGTAAAAGGAAAAGGAACCCAGCAACCAGATTTGTGGGCTGAGATAAAGATAAACTAATAGAGCAATAATGGAAAAGGAAAATAATGATAATAATAATAAGAAGTATTAATAGTAGTATCAGTAGTAATAGTGGTACAAGTATATACATGACAAAGTGAAACAACACAAGTGATTCTCACTACATAGTGAGAGGTTGCCTTGCCTGTCCTGAGCAGTGATCACAGGTTTTCATACCCCGACCAATCTTCAATTTATGTAAGAAGCATGATTTTTACAGTACAGACTATTCTTTTAGCATGCTTGTCCTGTCTATGCTTTCTCTCAGCTTCTATGAGAAGCTGAAAAATGTCCTTGAATAATATAAGTATCACTTGGCAACAACAAAAATAATATATATAGATACATATATATTATAGATACTTTTTTCATGCCAGATATGAAACACAGCATCCATTAGAAAGAAAAACTCTGTCCCAGCTGAAATGAGGACAATAGGTCATAATTAATGGAGGACAATGGAAGTCACAGATACTTCAAACCAACAAAAGCTTTTATGTGAATTCATCATTTCACTTATTCATAAAAATACATCTGACATCTAGTTTTCATGTTTAGGTGCACCTATTTTGTCCGATTTAGTGTACTCAAAATTAGCACCCTGTAACCATGTAAAAAGATTTCGCAAAACAGATAAATGAGGTGATTGTGCCAAAGGGCTTTTAAAAGGAAGAAGATTGAAATAAACATACTGGCAGTTAAAAGCAAATATGTTTTGTAAAATGTGTTTGATCTTAATCACACTAGAGATGTATAGCCTTTTTCTCTATTGTAAGAATAAAGTGTGAAAATGGAGGGCCATTTTCCAGAAAAAAATTAGTATTAAGCAACATTTGAATCAAGTCTATTTGGTCTTTCCATTTACTCTCCCTCCAGCTTCTTACCATCAGAAAAAAATGTCTACCACTGTCCTTTTGACTGCTTAGGTTAAGTACAGTGCACAAAGTACACAATGCTATGTCTATATGTATTCTATAGCAATGATTATTTCAAGGTATCCTATTGCATCAGTTGCTAAAACATTAAACATTATAGCAGCCTATTACTTGTGTTATGAGATCAGTTGGTTAAAAGGAGCATTATGATTACCTAGAATCTGATTTATTTATCAGTTTTTTGCTAACTTCACATTATTGCTTATTACTCTTAAATACCTTTTCAGATCTTCATGTGATCTTTTTGCTCTAAAATATAACTATATTAAAATTTATAATTACACAGCAATGAGGCTATAAAACTATGTAAGAACAAAATTAAGATGTTAAGAGTAGTTACAGGGATCAGTGCACAGGAAAGGAGCTCTCCATTCCACACCCTACACACAAGTCGTAACAAAGCTTTTAGTACACAAGTCGTAACAAAGCTTTTAGTACACAAGTCGTAACAAAGCAGAGCAAATATTAATTTTCCCAAGCTGGCAATTAAACTGATGGACAGATTTTCCGCTGAAGAATTGTACTGGGATTCATTGATCACGGTTCAACTCCTGTTTACATCACATTTTACCTTGATAGGTAATTTAAAATTACCTGTTAAAAAGTTCCTCATATGAATGCTAATTGTAATATATTAGTTGGCTATTACTTCAAGCAATGGCAGTTACTGAATTACAACACCTCATCTCTTCTCTCACATGAAGTAATAACACCATAGGACTTGAACTGCAATTCGTAGGTATACAAGCTAAAAAAGTATTCGTTTTGGTGTACTTCGTAGGCCTACAAGTTCAAACTGAGAATGGTTACTTAAAATACCCTAATATTCACTAACACTTTCTCAGATGCTGCAGTACATACTGGCCAGGACAACAAAATTAAAGAGCAATATAAAATAAAACATATAAAAACATCCTTTCATTAAATACCCACCTTACAATAAATAAATCAATCATTCTAACACTTCTCTTACATAGGACATAAAAATCATGGATAATCTTCCCACAACAATGCCAGTAAGACAAGGAAATAAAAATCAGACATGGGAGAACCGCAGATCATTGCTGTTCAGAATAAATTAGTCATTTGGTATGATAAACTTTATCTCTATGAAATCAGATTTATTGCTGGTTTTGGAGACTACTGACATGGATTTTAAAGGACAGATGGGGAGACTGGAGAGGGAAAGCAGATTGTCTCTCCAGGCTTATCTTGGAAAACCAAAATCAGAATATTCCCATTAGGTCCTATTTGTTTTTGTGCTTCTTTGTGCTCTTATCGCACTGCTTTTAATGAAATTTATGACATGGATTCATTTCCCTAGGTATTTATTGAGCCAAATCTCAAATACATTTCTGTCAGTAATGTGGATCAGCACACCAACACAGTACTTTCATATTAGAGAATCTAGTTCATGCACCCCAAATATCATTATCTTTTCAAGACTTGTCAGCTGTTGTAAAATCATGTCATCAATGAGTAAATTTTCCCAAGAGAAGCTGATTCGTTTTATAGGACTTATTTGTAGATTAAGACAATTTTTGTAGCCACAAAGCCTTACAAAAATCATTGATTTCAGACAGCAAGCATACCAGGATGCCATCAGCAATAGAGGAAACACTCTTCTTAGACTACTATATCTATTTTCTTCCCAAGCCAGATGATTGCATGAGAACTAAAAGGCAGAATACATACAAGACTGTACTGCTTTCTGTCTGAGGTCTGCAGTTACTGTATTTTTCTTTCCCAAGAAGTCCATAACTTTCCAAAGCTGCCTACAGTAACGGACCTCATATGCTTTAAAAAGATGCAATGGATGTCTCAAACTTGGAATGACAGACCATTTACAAAAATTGCCCTTAGTGATATTATACAACTACTCTGAAAACTTAGAGACAGAGACATTTGTCTGAAAAACCCAATCCATTTTTGATTATTTTTTGACACTGCAATATGTTTAAGTTTAATGGAAAAAAAAAAAAAAGAAATAAAGTTAAAAGTAAAGGTTTCATGATTCCATTTAAGGAAGGAAACCAAGGACATATAATCTCAAATAAAGTTTTTCAGCTTCCCAGCACAGGAATGTTAAAATATTGAAGTTGCTAGTTTTCCAAACAAAGATTATATCCAGTTGGAATGGTTACATTTTCTCTGAACAATATTCTCATGAAAATATAAGCTTCTTGGGAACTCCTAAAACTATAAAACTTGGAGAAATCTTCATGTTCTCAACTTACCTCTCAAACTAAAACTTGCACAATACTAAGTAAGAAAGTGTACACTGGGCAAAAGCATACTCCTGTGACTGAAATTAACTAACACTTCTGCAACTAGCTTAATAATTACATGCAGTCACATGTAAAGTAGGTTCACATAGGCTTCAATTCTTTGTATGATCTTCAGTTTCATAAAAACTATTATGTTCCATCTGCAATGAATGGAACTCAGAGTTGCCATTACCAAGGCAAGGAATCAAATATAATTCATAATTCCATCCAATTTAAGCTTGTATTTCTCATTAAAAAAAAAAAAATGGATTTTTTGGATTTGGATTTCTAAAAAAGGAAAAAAAAATTTAAAAGTATTCTCAGGAGCAAGAGCATTAGCTCTGCGGAAATGAAAAAAATACATTGAATTAATGGTGTAAACTTTCCCATTTCTATGGACCATAGTGGCAATATCCTAATCCATCAGATAATTTCTGTTGCAGCTGAAATGGGGTGTACAACAATCACAATCTAAAGTAACTTGTAACGAATCTTACCCTTCCAGTCTAATTTTCCTACTTACAATAAAAAATCAGAATTAATTATAATTTCTTTACCAATGAATTTTTTTTCTGTTTCCAGGAAAAATAAAAACAACTTTCTGAAAACAAATTTGTGGCGAAGAAAAATGTTGTGAGGTATTATGCAAATATCATAATGTCAACAATGTACAGGAAGACATTTATATTTATGCCTGTACTAATTTTAGCTGGGATAGTGTTAAATTTTTTTACAGTACTTGTATGAGGATATATTTTGGGTTCATGCTGAAAACAATGTTGATAACACACTGATGATTTAGTTATTCCTAGGCAGTGTTTACACAGCATCTGCTTTTTATTCTGTACTGACAGTGAGTAGACTGGAGGTGTCACAGTGCATAAACATGTGTCACTTTGACAAATTTAATGGTTATCTGAAAGACCATACTGTACTGCAAAGGTATGAATTCCATGTGTGATGAGTCATGTCTTTAGAGTAGAAGAATGCTTTTCTTTCTTATCTGCCATGTATGGAACACATAATTCCCATCATTTTGGCATCATCTGAGGTAAGTATTGGATTATCTGAGATGATTATTCAATTTTGGTTGAACAAAATCTGATACATCAATGTAGCACCACTGTAGTAGGAATAAGGGAGGATTCTTTCTGACTGCACAACTATCAAATAATTAATACTAGATATAAGTGCTGAGTTTCTTTTTTTTTTTTTACACCATGAAAAAGATGTCATGGATTGGAATGGACTGGTCACTGAGACAATAACAGATGCTCTCCCTTACCTCTTTCTCCAAGGAAAGGAGGGAAAGTGAGAAGAAGACATAGGTTTAGAAAAAAAATATGCTACTTTAATGAAAATATTAATGAATATTAAAAATTAATTTAATATACTAGAAAATGTACCAGGTTCCCAGGATAACAATCACATCACCAGCAGGTACGGGGAAGGTCCCTGATTGGAGTCAGTAATGGATAGGAACTGGATTCCAACTCTGGATTCAGGAATGCGCTAATTGGGATCAAAGGCAAATGAATCATAGGATCATAGAATCATAGAATAGTTCGGGTTGGAAGGGATNCTTATTAAAAAGTCCTACCCCTGCCTTTCTGTAGGACCCCCTCAGGTATTGATAAGTTGCTATGAGCCTGAGCCCCCCTAAGCCTTCTCTTCTCCAGGCTGAACAACCACAACTCTTTCAGCCTGTCTTCGTAAGGCAGTTGCTCCAGCCCTTTGACCATCTTCGTGGCCCTCCTCTAAATTCATGAATCCATCTTCCTGCTTAAACACAATATGTCAGGAACATACTGCATTGGTCAGCATGCACTACAAACACCTCCTTTTTATATCTGTTGACTTGCTGCCTGTTTTTATGGCAAACTCACAGTCATTAGTCCCTTCTTCACACTTCTTCACATGGCAGTTTGGCCTTTCATAGTAATATGCAAGCACTGTCCTGGAAAGAGACAACACTTCCTGTTTGCTGAATAGCATGACATTCTCATAAAATCTGTTAAAACCACCACAGGCAAAGAAAAACAAACCAGCTGTCAAATGAAAGTAAATTACATTAATTTTTTTTTACTTTTATTTTATTTTTAGTTAAAAATTTTGGCTTCAGTTCATTTTCTACAAAGAATATATACAGTGAATGGAAATATCCACTCTGATTACTTACTTCACTTGGATTAATAGCTAGCAGCATAAAAACTGTAAGTAGGACCGAGCATTTAAGAAAAGTATCAACAGCATGTCCATCTGGTTTTACATTTGGATTTACCACTAACTTAAAATTCCTAAGAAAAAAATTACTAATCTATAAAGTGCAGTCTCTTAAGAGAAAAAACCAAAACCTGACAACATATAATCAAAACAAAAAACATGAGCACAATAATAGTTCTGAAATCTACGTTAAGAACTATAAATAAAAGTTGTCAATATCAGTGGAAAATGTTATAACCATGCAAGACACTCTATTTCTATACTCTTCTAAATAACAGATATTTTTTTATTCACTAGAGATACTGCCATTATAGATACTGCCATTATAGATACATTATAGATACACTATATCTATATCTAGATATAGATACACTACATTATAGATACTGTCTACTCCAGACTCCATATGAAGAGCCACAATTCTGATTTCATATTCTTTCCAGAAACTTGATTCACCACTGTGTCATGAAAGCATTCTGAGACCTTTGGAAGCTCCTGGAGAAGAGTGACTGTTCAAAAAACATGCACATGATGTTCAATATAAGGTCTTAGGACATTTTCTAAATTGTCTTTTACCTTCTTTACTGTTTAGAGGCATGAAAACAGAGATAACTTCTCACATTACTTGTTCGGTGCTTGTATTCTCGGGAACAGCGCAGCAGGCTGTGTTCATCCCATACAAAATGTAATTCTCTTCTGGTGCCTGTAGGATGTCGTCTGGTATATTTGGGTTTGGTTTTATTGCTATGGTACTGTTCACCCTATGTCCTTTATAAATTTATTCTCAGTCTCTGTAGGTATTCTGTATACCTGAATTTTTCATTATTGGTCTGCAAACCAGCCACACTTGTAAACACACAGAGGTAGTGCATGATTGCAGACAGCAGAGAGGCTTTGAATCTATGATAGTGTTCATGTCAGAAACTGAACTCTCTACCTCCTTTTCCTGTACTTCTACACCCTTCCCTTAATTCAGTTACTGCCATTTCCCTGGCTGGGCCAAGCAGAGTGCCAACTGTTTCTTTTTTAGACTGGTAGCTCTGTGTCATGATTTAGTGACACTATTATCCAGATTACATAGTTTTCTGGCACTTTCTAGGCATGCATGTATTCAAATACTGGTGATTCAAACATTGGTTCAAACCCTGTTGAATAGAAGGGTGTAATATCACAATTAACTTTTTTGATTAAGCAAATGCAAAGTAATGTGATCTTCAGATTAGCTTCTATGGGGTTAAAAGGTTAAGAATATGCACTGTGACAAATTTCATTTTTAATCCAGGATAGGTTCATTAAGAGTACTCAAAATAGGAACTTATAGGGGCCACTATTATCCATATCTGATGTCATATACAGTTTAGAATTCTCTAACATCTAAATTATGGAATGTTACTTCAATTATTAATCAGCGAGAAGTCTTGATTTTACACAATGAGTCCCTCTGCCTGAAAAATTACTGTATGAATGGTCTAGGCTTCAAAGTCAGATTGTTTTCTAATGTTGATTACCATCCTATGGGTAACAGAGAAAGTCTGAAGCAGAGAAGTTCCAGTAATCTCTTTCTCACTAATTACTAATTCATGCAGCTCCTTAGGCAGGTAAAAAATAAATGTTTGTTATGTCATGAGAGTCCTCACTGACAGCATTCAACCTAAAAGAGAACTGAACATTCAGTGGCTACAGTTTCAGTTTTAAATGGGTAGGTGCTCAAGAATGCAACTGAATTAATGCATAGAATCCACCCTTCAAGTTTGACATGGCAATTACTTAGCTCTATTTTAATTACTCCATTGTCAAATACTACCATATTGTTCATAAAATGCTACAGTGTAACATCGTCTTATGTTACAACAGAATCACAGAACCATAGGATTGCCTATGTTGGAAGGGACCTTTCAGATCATTATACCCAACCATCAGACTAAAACTCACAAAAAAATAACTAAGCTATATTTCTAAGCACTATGTCTTTTAAATACCTCCAGGAACAGTCATTCAGCCATTTCTCTTGGCAGCTTGTTCCAATGCTTGACAACAATTTCAGGGTAAATATTTTTCTCAATACTCAATATGAATGTACCCTAGCATAAGTTGAGGCTATTTCCTCTTGTCCCATTGCCTTTTGCTTTAGAGAGGAGACTAACTTCCACCACCAGAAAGAAGGTTGCATATTGGCTGCATATAGCATAGGCTGGTATATGGCCTCACCTCAGACTACTTCACCCTAGGCTAAGTAACCTCAGCTTCCTCAGTTGTGCCTCATAAGACTTGTTTTCCAGACTCCTTACCAATTTCATTGAACTTTTCTGGCCATGTCCACACCTCAGTGTCTTTTCTGTAGTAAAGGCGAAAATGCACATGGTACTCAAGCTGAGGCCTCACCATTGCCAAACACAGGGGGAAAATTGCTTCCCTAATCTTATTCACCACACTGTTCCTGATGCAATCCAGGATGCCATTGGCTTTCTTGGATACCTGGGCAAACTGCTGGATCATTGTCAACAGTCAACCAATCCCCGCAGAGTCCTTAACTGACAGGCTGCTCTTCAGCTAGTCTTCCCCAAGACCATACTGTTGCACATGGCCATGCGATTCCAGCACCCAGGACCTGACCATGTTAAATGTTATACCACTGGCCCTGACCAATCAATCCAGCTTCTAGATTCCTCTGCAAAGTCTTTCTGCTCTCAAGCAAATCAACAGTCTCACCTAACATGATGTCCTCTGCAAACACTCAGTCTCCTTGTCCCGATCATAGATGAAGCTATTAAAGAGAATTGATCCCAATACTGAGCTTTGAGGAACATCACTTGTGACTGACAGACAACTGGATTCAATTCCATTTAACATCATTCTCTCAGCTCAGGCCTCCTGGTTTTTTTAACCAGGACTACTTCTGTCCAAGCCAGGGGCAGCCAGTTTCTCTAGGAAGAGTGCTGTGGGAAATCATACCAAAGACTTTACTGAAACAGCATCAATAGTCTTTCCCTCGTCCCCCAAGCAGATCACTTTTTCATAGAAGATCTAATTAGTTAAGCACAATTTCTTGAATGCATGCTCACGGAGTCTGATTGACTAGCTGTCCTTCATGTGCCACGTAATGGTCCCTGGCACTAAAGGCAGACTGAAAAGCCTGTAGTTTCCTGCATCCTCCTTCCAGCCCTTCCTGTGGATAGACAACACATTGCCTAGATGGCAGTCAACAGGGACCTCCCTGGTTTGCCAGTACTGCTGGTAAATGATGGAAAATGGCTCAGAGAACAGCTCCACCAGCTCCCTCAGTGCCCTCAGGTCATCCCATCTGGCCCTGCAGACTTGTGCTCACCATATCCCTTTGAATTATTGGGGCTTCATTCTGCTTTTCTCTCTTGTCTACCAGGACAGGGGTTTGGGTACATGGGAAACAACTAATTATACTGCAGAAGACTGAGGCAAAGAAGGCATTGAGAACATCAGCCTTCTCCTAATCTTTTTGACCATGTCTCTGCCCTCACCTAATAAAGGATGGAGAATTGCCTTAGTTCTCCTTTTATTACTTGTCATAATTACTCATGATATCACTAGTGTTTTGATAGAAACTCTGTACTGAAATAAACTGTTAATCCTTTTATCACAAAAATATTTTAAAAATGCACTTCATTGGTAATGAAGATAATATAAGTAATATGGTGTCATTAATGTACTTCTGATTTTTTTCTAACTAGCCTACATGTGAATACACTATGTAAAAGAGTAATAAAACTTGCTCCAGATGCTCATTACTACCTCATTTAGCCTTCTCAGCTGTCCTTAGCCACCTCTCCTTTCAGATTCTATCACTTTTATAGATGCAGTCAGCTTAGATAACAGACACTTCATGATCATGAGTTAAAACTAAATCAAGGAATAGTTTAAGCTTCTCTCTTACAGTGATAGTTATATTAACCCACTTATAATAAGATCTTCACCAAACTAAAATAAATTTTAGAATCATTTAGGTTGGAAACGACATTTCAGGTCATTGAGTCCAACCATAAACATAACACTGCCAAATCCACAACCAAACTATGCTCTTAACAACTATGACATCTTTCACATACCGCCAGAGACAGTCACTCATCAGCCTGTTCCAATATTTGGCAGCCCTTGTGGTGATGAAGTTTTTCTTAATATCTAATCTAAACCTCACCTGGCATAACATGAGATTGTTTCCTTTCATTCTATCAGTTACTACTTGAGAAAAGAGACTGACACCCATGTTGCCTCTTTTCTGGTACCAGGATAAGGTCTTGCCTGAGCCTCCTTTTCTCCAGACTAAACAACTCCAGTTGCCTGAGCTGCTTCCCCTGCAGACCTTGTTCTTTGGATGTGCTCCAGCACCTCAATCTGTAAAGAAGGACCCTAACTTAAACACAGTATTCATTGTGGTCTCACAAATACAGACTACAGAGGGATAGTCACTTCCCTAGTCTTGCCAATCAAGCAATTTCAGATACAAGCTATGCTGCCACTGGCTCTCTTGGCCACTTGGGCACACTACTGTATCATATTCAGTCAGATGTTGACAAACATCCCCCAAGTCTTCCTCCACCAGGCAGCTCTACAGACAGTCCTCCTCAAGTGTGAAATGTTGCATGGGATTGTTGTGAGCCAAGTGCAGGACCTGGCATTTGGCCTTGTTGCATCTTATACCATTGGCCTTGGCCCATAGATTCAGACTGTCTGAATCCCTCTGCAGAGTCTTACTAACCTCAGCTAGCCATCTACACATCCTAGTATCCTCTGTAAATTTGCTGAGAGTGTACACAATCCAGATCATTGATAAAGATAGTAAACAGAACTGACTCCAGTACTGAGCCTAAACAGAAAGGGGAGTATTCGCACAAGCAAAAAAACATGGTTCATAAAGTATTACATAAACTTTTTCTGACACACAAAAACTGCTTGTTACTTTAGTTTTCTCCATTTTGGTGAGAATCACTGCAGAAAGTACACCGGTAAAGCAGAGCACATCTGTGCAAATACTTGCAAAAATGAGCTTTGTACTGGCATTAGTGCTGCTGTTCTTTAGCCTGCACAACTGTCATCACTATATGGGCAATTTCCATGTCTTTCTGAAGGACATATGTATCTTTCCCCCAAAACATCTGCCAGGGTGATCTAGTAAATCACACTTACCATATCAAGGGGAAAGTTTTTTCAGTGCTTCGAAAGAGCACTCTTAAGCACTCTTAATTCTCAAGAATTAAGAGAAGCGCGGGAATTGCTCAGAAGAGCAAGATAGTCTGACATTCTTTCCCCTGACTCCTTAATTTTTTTTTCTCTCCTGGCAAATGCTGGAACAGCAGACTTGCTGCCCCTGCAATCGTGAAAAGCTAAATTACTTCCCCAGTTCCTTCAATCACTGCTAATCAATCGGCACACCATTTTCTGACCTGGACCAGAGTGATTAAATGTAAACAGTCACAACACATTTGATCAAGTTCTTTAAAGTATATATTGTGACATCAGAGTTGATTCCTTCCAGTGAACATTTCCATTTCTGGTTGACCTAATTAATTGCTTTTTAACTCTGTATTAGCTGTCTTAAAAAGAATCAAATGATGAGGCAACATTACTGTATTAAAGAGGATAGCAGAATATTAAAACTTAAAATTGTCAGAGGTAGTAAGTGAAAATTTGAAATATGGAGATGAAAAGTGTGCATAAATGGATATCAGATATTATTGGAAGTTAATACTTTCACAAACATAAGGAGGTTACCTTTAATTAAAAATAAAAATGGTTAATTAAAAAAAAAAAACAAACCAAAACAAATCAAGCAAACAAAAAAGAGAAAGAAAAAAGGTGAAAAATATTGAAGACACTTTTATGTTCTGCTGCAAGACAAATAATTCAATAAAAAGGATAGAAATAAACTGAACTAATCACAAGAGAGAGGAAACAGGAAGAAATAACATGAGTTTTCATTCTGAGTAACACTGTAAATTCACCCTCCAGTATTTCTTTCCAAAATATATTTTGGACAAAGTTTCCTGGCTACCTGATAGAATGTTTCACTCTGAGCAGATCTTTCATTAACTTTTATACTGTTATATTTACCTAAAAGGCCCCTACCCTATAAAAACAAGACATATTTGATTTTACCAGAGAAGCTGTGAAGCCATTTATTTTAAAAATTTTAAAACTTAAAAAAACCAGAATAAATTTTTTTAATATATCTTTTTTATTAATTTTGTATCTATCGGTATCATCAGGAAAATAAATAAACGCATACAAACACAAGTATACATTTAAAAAGATTCATCTGTTGGCCATACCCAGAAATATAGCCAGTCAGAGGTCAATATATGTTCTCATTTATAACAGCAGATTACTACCCTTATGTTGGATCAGGTGAACTACAAACCAGATTGACATTTCTGTATAAAATTAATTCATGGGAAAAATTCTGATTAATAAGAATAATACTATTAAGAATAATACCATAAGATACTTAGAAAGCACTTTCTACAGCTAAAATCCAATACCTTTAAGAAAGACTTGCAGCTATCAATATACACTTAAAGGGAAGGCAGTATCCCAATACAATTCCTGAGAAAATTCTTGTGTCAGAATAGAACCTTACTTTTCACAGTCACTAACACATACAGAGCGACTAAGAAACAACATTTACAGGGTTACCATATGTTGTTCACTCGGAGAAGTGAAATTCATAATACTTAAAAAGGGAGAGGGAGGAAGGGCTCTATGGAAAGTGTGTCACTAAGGGAAGGCTACTGACACCCCTCACAATCTTCCCTCCATGTGAAGGCTAGAGCAAGGCAGGGGTTGCTATGTCAGAGATTGATACATAAATCCACAGAGGAAGGAAAGAGGATGCCAATAAAAAATGCTCTGTAGTACAGATCCTGTTGTGCTTGTTACCTTTAAGCTCCAACACTTTCCATCTGTGACAATTACCATAACCTAGCACAGACTTTTTCCCTCTGACTAATGTAAAGTCTGGGAAGAAATGCTCACAATATGTATTGTCTGACAGCTCATGCATAGTTGTTTTTTTTGACTTAACACTATGTAGTAAGGTCTCCATGCAAACAAGAGCTAGTTTTAAAATACAGGAATTCAGTGTAGTATTTTTTTGGGCTTAGATTTATTTTGGCCTTGGTAGTGTAAGATTTATGATTGAACCTGATGAACTTGAGAGTCTTTTCCAATCTAAATTATTCTGATTCCATCCTGTAACATTACAATCTAGATTAAACGTGTGCTAAGAATCAGCAGGTGATACAGGTCAGCTACTTTCCTAACTCCACTAGTTAACAACTAAGTTTTTTTAATAATAGCTGTATATTAAATGATTATTTGAAAACATGTCTATGACCTCAGTTACTGGAAATACGGAAAGTGTGTTGCCTTTCTACATTCATCCATCATAAATGACAGTACTCAGATGAGTTTCATTGCATTGCTGTAACTAATGCCTAGCTACTCTCTGAATTTTTTTATTTCTTTGGTACAGCTGAAGATGACAATGTGCAACATCTGATTTTTACAGTATGGAAGACTTTACTATTACAATAAATAACCATAAAGTGCATAGAACATGAAAATATGTACTTAATTTCCTTTCTGATGCAGAAAAAGTGAACACAGTCCTACGTATCATCTATTCTATTAAAGTAGAAAAAAAATACACTAGGATTAGAAGTTCTTCAGCACGAAATAAATGATGAAAACAAAATCAGGGACTGAAGTGAAAGGAAAACATCTGAAATGCAGCTGTTAATGAAATGTTACTGAATTGATAACAAACTTGAGGGAAAAAAAAAAACCTAAACAAAATAACCAGACCAACCAACAAACTAACTATTAAAAAACCAAAAAACCACAAAACACAAAAACAAGAAACAAACCAGGAAAAGTAATCTTTGTGTGTTTGGTATATTTGAATAAGTCTTGATTAATATGACAACCCTGTTTCTGAAGTGTTATATCTACTATATAGAAGATAGTAAAACCTAGAATTCTACAAGACTGATATAATGAAGAAAATACTCAGGTTAGGAGAAATCAATGTTTCCTACTCAGAGAGGTGTTTGGGTAGAAAGATGGTGAGAGCTAGCTGACATTACACATTTCAGATATTCAGTCTTTAGGTCCAAAATTCTTTATTTATATTTCATCTTTTTCTAAGAACTCTGTATGATTCCTGTTCATATTCTTGGCCTGCAATGCTTTGGATTCAAGTGCATGGGATTAAAAGCTGTGTGGTCAAAAAGCCTCTATAAAACTCAATACAGTACAAGTGAATGAGCAAGCTTTGATTTTTAAAGTGCTAAATGTGTTGGAGGAAGCATATTCTTAAATATGTCAGAACTGTTTGCCCACTTTCAGATGTTGCTACTTTCCCCATTTCTATGCCATACCGTCTGCTGACCTGGAATATCCTCCCACACTGAAATCCATAAATGTAAAAGTGAAAGCAGTATGGCTTGCTGTTACAACCACACTTAATAAAGGATATACTTCAGATTATTAATCACTAATTTATATTTGCAAAAAAATAGTAGGATTAGCTCTGAGTTTGTATTGGAAAACACACAGTTATGTGACTGGTAAAGAAAGAAGGCTTATTATTTTTTCATGGTAGAGTACTGTAATTCAAAGGGAAAAAAAAGAATAAAAGCATTTCTGTCAAGTTTTCTCTAATCTAGGTTTGATGTCCTTTTTTTTTAATATATTTTTATAAAGTGATTATGCATATGGAGGTAAATGTGTCTGTGATTAAAACATTAAATAGTTAACAAACCCTAGGAATCTAGCTATGACAAGCACTGCAGTGCACACATACACAATCACAGTACAGATCAGTATTCCTACCGCAGTTGTTAATTCAAAATTTAAAGAATTGAGAGCTCAGTAAATAAGGGATGAATTACTTTCAGACATCAAGAAAAACACAGTGCTTCAAAGTAAAGCTTCTGATGTTTCAGAAAAAAATAGTTTCCCAGTTGGGAGCAATCACATACACTTTTGGAGGGGCTACACAAATAGCATTAGCTATTATCTTGTGTTTGTAGAAGCAAGCCAGTCAGACTATTTTAATATCTTTATTTTTGTAGCATAACAATAAAGGACTTCACTAGGTACAAATATACAACTACGTAAAAGTGCTTACAATAGAGAGGGAGAATTTTTACCAGGGACAAAAGGCAAGGCTTTTGTACTCAAAGAGGGGAGGTTAAGATTGGCCATAAGGACAAAATTCTTTACAATGAGGGTAATGAGATACAAGAAGAGATTGCCCAGAGAAGCTGTGCATGCTCCATCATTGGAAGTATTTCAGGTCAAGCTGGAATGAACTTTGGCCAACCTAATCTGGTGAAAGATTTCCCTGCCCATGGCAAGTGTTACTAGATATTTTTCACTTAGATAAACTCAGTAACTCTTTGGTCTTTAGTGGACTTTTTCTCAGGAACAGAATAAATAGTGAGGAAGTGCTTTGAGTTGACAAAAGTAGAGGCAAAGGAGAAGGGTGCCTGTGTTGATAAGTACAGGGCTGGGGACCTATCAAACAACCTAGACATCACTGGGCCTGGACTAGAACCAAAGGGCAGAAAGAGATCACCTGTAGTGCAAATAAAGGTTGTTATAGTTGGTAAATCAACACTGGCAAGAGAGCAACTTAAATGCCTGTATGACAATGCATGGAGTATGGGGAACAAGCAAGAAGAGCGGCAGATGTGTGCATACATATATGGCTACAATATCATTGGTCTCACACAGACTTGGTGAGATAGTTCTTATGAATGGAGTGTTGGAATAGAAGGGTATAAACTCTTCAGAAATGACAGGAAGGGGAGAAGAGGGTGAGGGGTTGCCCTCTATATTAATAAGCAGGCGAATGGAGCACTCCCTGCAGAGAGATGAGAAGCTATCAGAGAACTTATGGGTCAGGATCAAATGAAAGGCAGGTGAAGGAGATGTTGTAGTGGAAGTATGTCACAGGCCGCCTGACTAGGAAGAAAAAGTGGATGAGGCCCTCAAATCAACAGTTAGAAACAGCTTCATCTTCACAAGCCATGGTCCTTATGTGTGACTTCAACCATCCTAACATCTGTTGGAGAGAAAACAGACCAAGGCACCAGCAGCCAAGAAGGTTCCTGGAATGCGTTAATGCAACTTTCTCTTTCAAATGGTACGGGAACCCACAAGAAGAGAAGCCAGGCTGGACCCTGTTCTCACCGAGTGAGTAATGTGGAGCTCAAGGGCAGCCTTGGATGCCGTGATCATGAAATTCAAGAAGGGGTAAAGCAAGCTCATCCCTCTGGACTTCAAGAGGACAGACTTTGACTTGCTGAGGGATCTTGTTGGCAAGGTTCCATGGGAGACAGTCCTGGAAGGAAGAGGGGCCCGAGACATCTGGGCAGTATTCAAGGACCATCTCCTCCAAGCCCAGAAGCTGTGCATCCCAAGGAAGAAGAAGATGGGCAAGAAATCCAGGAGTGCTTTGTGGATTAAAAAGGAGATTTCGGACTTAACTGGATGGAAGAAAGTGTATCAGAAGTGGAAGCAAGAGAGGGTTAACTGGGAGGAGTACAAAGAGGCCGTCCAAGTAGCCAGGTAAGGAAAGCTAAAGCAGAGGTAGAATTAAAGCTGGCCAGGGACATAAAGGGGAATAAGGTGAACTTTTACAAGTATATAAATGACAAGAGGAAGACAAGGGAAGACATGGGCCCTTTCTGAAAGGATACTGGAAAGCTGATCATGGGGCATTTGGAGCAGGCTGAGGTACTCAATAACTTCTTTGCCTCAGTCTTCACTGCTTGCACAACTCAAATCTTAAAAAACACGACCATAAACTAGAAGTAGCAGGATTCACCTAATGTGAGTGAAGAGCAGGTTTGAGACCACCTGGAGGACTTCGAGGTGCCCTTCGAGGGACCTAATGAGATCGACCCACAGGTACTTAGGGAACTGACAGATGAAGTTACAAAACCACTGTCCATCATAGTTGAAACGTCTTGGCAGACTGGTGAACAGGGGGAACACAACTCAAAATTTTCAAAAAGGGAAAAAAAGAAGATCCAGGAAACTACAGACCAGTATCACCTCTGTGCATGGCAAAATCACAGAGCAGAACCTCCTGAAGGTGTTGCAAAAACACAAGGAGGATGACACAGAGGTGATTGGAGGTAACAAACATAACTTCACCAGGAGCAAATCATGCCTGACCAATCCGATAGCCTTCTATGATGGAGTAACAGCATCCATGGATAAAGGAAAAGCAACTGATATCATCTACCTGGATCTGTGTAAAGCATGCCCTGCATAACATCCTGGTCATGAAACTTGAAGAGTAGGCATTTGACAGATGGACCACTTGCTGGATAAGGAGCTAGTTGAATGGTCGCACTCAGAGACTTGAAGTCAATGACTCATTGTCCAAGTGGATACCAGTGACGAGTGGTGTTCCTCAAGGATCAGTACTAGGACCAGGGCTATTTAACATCTTTGTAGCAGATATAGACAGTGGTATTGAGTGCATTCTCAGCAAGTCTGCAGGTCAAGAGAAGTGATTTTGCCCCTCTACTCAGCTCTGGTGAGGCCCCATATGGTGTCCAGTTCTGGAGCCAAACATAAGAAGGATGTTGAGGTATTGGAGCAGGTCTAGGAGGGCCACAAACATGATCAA
>VZTY01001906.1:3412-27585 GCA_013400935.1 Turnix velox
GAGGTCTGCCTCAGGTCTCAATCGCTGTCTTTGTCTTGCTCCGAGAACTTGATGGCAGTCGTTAACTCCCTAGCCTGTTCCCATCCCCCAATATAAAGAGAAAAACTAATGCTTAAGAAATATTCCTCCATCTTTTCCTCCTCTGTATTTTTTTCCATTGCATAGGATATTCTTTTGAATTTGAGTATAAAAATAGATAAAACCTCACAGTAAAGTGTGATCTTCTTAACGAGGAACCCTTTGTAAATGATGGACAGAATGATGGACAGAATTTTAACTTTTCATTTACTGTGGTTTTGTAATGTAATGAGTACCGATTGCATGCAGTTCAGAGCATTTACCATCATAATTTACAGCAAAATGCAATCGCTTTCTGCTGGAAGAACATCACAGAAAATACATCACCAGAAATGACACCACTTCATCCCCCCTCTGATTTTCCAGTTCCTAAGAATGAACAACCCATTGATACTCCAGGTCAAGAGATCAAAATAGGCGCCAGAAAATGATGTGTTTTAAAGAGCGTATATTTATTTCCTAATTATTTACAGCCATTTTGTAATGTAACACGTATCTATCACATGCGGTTCAGAGCATTTACCATCAGAATTTACAGCAAATTGCAATCGCATTCTGCTGGAAGAACATCATAGGAAATATGTCACCAGAAGTGACGCCACTTCATCCCCCCTCCGATTTTCCAATTGGAATCACTTTGTATTCTGCCTCCAATATGTTCCTCAAATATCCTCACAGCTATTTGCTGTTCATGTTTCATCAGCAATTTACTGTTTACTAGGTGTTATACTCTAGTTTCTATGGAAATTTTGGATCTGTTTAGGAGAAATTGAAGTATGTGGTGGCCAATTCTCAAGCAGATTGGTTCTGAATAGAAGGTGGGGCTGCTTGGCTATAAATGGGAAGAAAAGGTTGCAGTAGTTCTCTGGCATGAGAAATAATACTATTTACATAAAACCAATTACTTTGAAACTCTTTAAAGATTAAGGTCTCTATTTGCTATGTACTAAAGAGGTATAGATTGCACATTGAAACAGATGATATTATTGTGTTCTTGGTCTTGGAACTTCGTAAGGAGAGGTACACATCACCTTGGAATTGATTTAACTCAAAGGTTTACAATACAATTTTCATATTCTAGGTAAACCCATTATTTATTCATCGCCTATGAAATGAAGACTGTTATCAAGAATAGAAAATGTGCTGAGATTTCAGTCGATAAAAATCAAGGCACAATTAAAAGAATGTTGAACTCAAAAGTGCCTTTAACATCCAGTTTAGAGGAAAAAAACCCTGGATGTTTCCAAGTAGAAAGACTTTAACCTATGGAAAAGTCAAGAATGTAGACAAAAAGGGATTTAGCAATAGGAACAAGGATTTTCTTTTCCATTAAGATGGTTTAGTCTTCTGTTAAGTTAGTTGACAGATGATGCAATTCTACTTCACAGCCCACATGTTGAAGAGCACTGAAGTACCAGATGTGTGGGTTTTATTCCCTGGGCCAGACATTATTGCAGAGTAAGAGATGGAGGTTGATCTTTCTTTTTTATGTATTTTCAGGGAGTGAAACTTGTGCTTGAAAAACATAAGCAAGCAGAGGATTTTATAAAAGGCAATCATGGTCACTATATGCTCCTTTTGTCCTGTGCATCAGGAGTAGTGAATGGACAGATAAGACAAAGAATTGAGATTTCTTATTCCTAGTCAGCATCTGCAAACTGTAGGATGATTCAGATCTGCCTCTTCCTCCTGTCTTTCCTTCATAGTGCCTGTCATGTTGCAGGATGGATTTTGCATAAAAGGATATTGTCCTTCAGAGGTGTCTTGTATTTGCTACAGGAAATGATCAACACTGAGAAAGGGTGTGAGAAAGGGGGTATGTGCGACTGAGCAGGAATAATAATGTTATGAAAGAATGCACATGCAAATTGATGTCATCTTTGTGATCAGGAGAGGAAATATGAATTTAAAGTGAAACTGAAGAAAGCAATGCAGTCCTAGACAACATTCTAGAGTTGGCAGGATAGTGCTATAACTAAGCCAACATAAACCCAGGGAACAGACATAGGGTCAAGCCTGCCCAAGCCTAAGACCAAGGTCAGAGTAGAGAAGACAACTTCCAGTGGAGTCAATAAAGGACATCTCTCTGGTGTGATAATCAAGATATGGTTGAATGACAAGGATTTCACTGACTAGCAACTAGCATGAAACAGAGATGCTCTCACTAAAAATGCATTCTGCAGACTTTAAAATGAACTTGACAAAATTGTCCTGGGAACAATGGAAGGAGACAGTAGATTGATCCAGGATGAAGAGAAAGGCAAAACCCTTCTAACCAAATCATAGTGGTGACAGCACTTATAAAAAGCTCTCTTAGAGAAAACATGCTTTCACATCCCCTCCTGACATATTGATTATCTTCAAAATGGAAGATTATTTTAATACTAGAAAAAGGCCATAATTCTGACAGTGTCTCTGCCTGTACCTTTGAGATGAACAGCCTGTTTTCAGAGTAACTGTGAAAGATTCATGTGAACATTACTGAATAATGTCTGATTACATCACAGGCAAGAGAAAAGCAGCACTGAAGCAGAAAAATCAGAACTGAATAACAGAGTTCATCGAGTGAAAAATGGAGGAGAAATGAAGGTGACTATGGTGATAAAGCAGAATAAAAGGCTAAATAATACTAAAAATACTGGTAAAGTTTCTTAAAGAAACTTTAAGATTAAAAGATAAGGGGTTAGCAATGTCTAGAGTAAAAAGAAGTATTATACTCTATTAAATTTCCTTTGCAGTTAAGCCCCTGTTTAGAGATACACTATGCTATATATCTTAGATCTTATTCAATTGCTTTTGGTTTGCACTAATACCTTTATTCAGGTGAAAGCCTCCTTGAATATTTTATTTTACAGTAGAGGAGTATTAACTCTTGCTTCTACGAATCAGTTTAGAGTCCTTCCTTTCTGTTTATTGTTCCTACCATCCCTGTGCCTCACACAGTTAAGCTGCCACCAGAGAAACAATGGTGCTTCTACCTATCCACACTATCCACACTATGAGAAACAGAAAAAGTAACTACCATTTACAAAAACTTCACACTTCCCTGAGATAGAAATTTGAAAATGTTCAGTTCTGATTTTATTCTTAAACAAGGACGTGACAAGAATCACTCCTGAGAAAATTTTAGCTTCAAACTTCTGAAATAAGCTAGAGGCAAAATTTTGTTCACTTTGCTTTCCTGAATACCTGTTATTCCAAAGGATATCTGCCAGATATGCAACACGTTACCAAGCTCTGGCAAACTTGGACATCTAAGCTGCATAGACTGACCACGTATCAGATGAACCTTTGGGAGACAGCATCTCCTTGGTGATCCTCCATACTTACCATTTTTAGCATCACAGCTTTCCTATTATATTCTTGGTTATATATTACACAAGCACATTAAACTTGATTAAACGTTTTGCTTGAAAAAGAAATATGTTCATCATAACTACTATATAAAAGTGCTTTCAGATTTCTTTCTGAATGCAGTATTACTTTCTTTGTTATATAGAGTGAAATCTGAAAAATACCCTCATGGCAACAGTTTTAAACTGAAAAATGTAAATTTAGATTTGACATAAGGGAGAAATTCTTTAGAACCAGTGTGATGAGATGATGGAACAGGTTGTCTGCTACTGGTTGTATTCAAAGTCAGGTGTGATTCTTCTCTGAGTAAGCTAATCTACCACATGACTCCCCTGCCCTCAGCAGAAGATTTGGACAGACTGCTTCTGAAGATGCCTTCCAACTCAAGCCATTCCAGGACTCGATGAAAAAGCAACCATTTTTTAACCTTAAAATGGAGGTGGGGTGCTTTTGTATTCATTATGTTTTTTATTAAAANCTTCTGAAGATGCCTTCCAACTCAAGCCATTCCAGGACTCGATGAAAAAGCAACCATTTAGCAACCATTTTTTAGAGGTGGGGGAATTGTGGGGTGCTTTTGTATTCATTATGTTTTTTATTAAAATGTTAATTACATCCCTTAGGTTGCACAATGTCTTCTCTTGGAATTATTCTATTCTTGGATTCTCTGACAAAACTGAAAATCTTCTAAGAGCTGTATAAACGTTCTGAAGACTTAAAATTTCCAAGTCTACAAAGTATAACTATATAACTCTACTAAATCAAATAATTCGTTATTGTATCCCTTTTTAGATGAAGAGTCTGCCTATAATCAAGATATTATTGATGCACCTTCCCATTGAATGATGCAGAGCTAGAGCTTTTTTGGTTTTAGTTAATTTGAGAAGTGTCTGGTTGCAGACAGATCTAAGCTTCTCATTTCAGAAATCAAAAATAAAAAAATAGACTGAAAATTCCTACAGACACGAGTATTTGAAGTAAAGCTCTATTGTACAGTGCTCTTGAAATTTGAGTCCAAAGTCACTACTCTGTAAAATATTTTAAGTGGTTATGAATAAGCTAAGTGTTGTAAACCATTTTTTGTCTGTGCACATTAAGATACATGAAGTTTTTTAAGGAACATGTATGACAAAAACCCCATTTTTATTCATTAATTCTATTCATTAAGTTGGTAAACTAACAAATGAGAGCTAATGTTCTTTTGGTTTACTGTCTGTTTTAGGCTTGCTGTAATACATTAATATCTTTAAATAAAATACCATACATTTTTAAAGGCTACACATTAGAATTCTAAATAAAAAAAAAGACAAAACTTAACATTCTGAAATTTTAGGACTTTAATCATCAAAAGCATGAGAACTTCAAATTTCTAAATTATTAATTTTCCTAAACCCTATTATCTCAGTACTAAGGAGCTGTTAGTTGTTAAAGAGGTGCTAAAAAAGTCCGTTTAAGCACAGAGATAATTCTAAGCCACTTTTTTGCTTAGTCTCTAGTCCAGGTGTTCATTTGTTGCTATTACTTTCCTTTTTTTCTCATTTTTTTCCTCATTTGTTCTTTCTAACTATATCTTCCTTTTCTGTTTCTATTTTGTAGATGTGAAATTTCTTAATGTATTGTTAGGTGAAAATTTTTCTACTCATAATAAACTTTTGTGTGTTTCCCTTGTAGTTGTGATAAATGCATCTAGGGAAGAGCTGACTAATTACCACCAAACTGGTGTCATAAAAGAGGTTAATAACTCTCTTAAATAAATTATAGGCAACAATTGATACATTTCATAGAACACAAACACTCTGTGCTGTTTTATAAATTTTCTCTCAATTACTGCGGAGGACAACAACTTTTCTAACACTGAAATAAAGAAACACTACTTATCTACTACTTAGTATATAAGCAATTTGGAATTTATTCCACCTGTCAAGAGGGACTTTCCTACAGCAAAGGTCTTTCAATGATCCTTCCATGTTCAGTAACTAACTCAGTAATGAAATTTAAAGGTCTCGCTTTCCTATGGAGGTTCCTAATTTCATTTATATTTATGTGCTGCCCTTCTTCACATTTTGACTCGGGATCAACAGGATCAAGATTTAGCAGCTCAGAGAGAGAGGACAAGTTCTCTCAATGTAGTTACCATTGGTGCTTTTTCAGACAATGCAGACAGCTACCTTTCACATTGTGTTTCAATTCAGTGAATCCTTGACAAGAAAATATTTTAGATACTTCAGCAAAGGTCAATGATTGTTTGAAAAAAAATAAGAGACACGAAAGTGTAAGACACTCAAAGCTACATTTAAAATGTTACACATGTATATTGGTCAACCATTTTTTCAAGCCTCTGCCTCAGCTACAGCAATGTTCCAGACGCTGCTGAATATACATGCTGCAGAGATGACAAAATTGGAATTTGAATTATCCGTTGCTGTGTTGTGAGAGGTTTTCTTGGTTAAATACAATGCTTTTTTTGCTGCATTAGTATAACTGAAAATTTCTACCTTTAAGTGTAGAAATATAAACTGCTGGAAGCCAGTTCACTCACCAGCAAAATCTCTGAATAAGTAAAAGCAAAGAGGGGAAATATGGGTTTCCAAACTTATTAGTCTTTAAATGAAAACCACAATCTGGGAACTAGAATGTAATCACTCAGCAGCAGCAATTACAAACTGCTGTTTAGTATAAAAATTTTCCAGATTAAAGAAGAACAAGTAATACATGAGAAAGTTACTTTACCCACTTTGAGGAACACCATGAGAGACGAAAACCAAAAAAGGTGAAAAATTATTATTTCATTGTGGAAAGTCAGAGCAGGAAACCAATTAAACATGCTTCATGCTTGACTAATCTATGTTAAAGAGCTAATGCTGACTTCTAGTTTCAGAGATTTTTTTATGAAAAGCAAGCATCCATTTAATATTCATTTCAATAAAAGACATACAATTGTCTAAATGATAAACAATATTCCCTACTCATTATGTTTATGTAATGATAATTTAATTATACTGGTTGTATTTTATATTCATATCTCTTCAGTATCTTTCCTTAAATTTAAATATGAATACTGCACAGCCAAATCTCCAAAATTGCAAGATACACCAAAAATAGCTTATTTAAATCTGCCAGTCACTCAAGACTATTGCTGCTATGCCATTTTAAAAATAATTTATTATTAGATATATAAATATACTTTTGTAATTTGTATTCTTTATATGTCTCTAATACTACCTTAAGATTATTGGATCAAGTTTTAATTTTAAAATAATTCATAAAATGCACATTTCAAATTAAAAGGCATCTGAAATCACTGTAATAAATTTATTTACCAAAACCACAAACATTATAAAATAATCATGTTGCAGATGACCAAAGAAAAATAGTTGATTAAGGCTATATGTATTTGTATGCCATTTTAGAGAAACTGAATTTTATATCACATACTAAGAGATGTTTTCCTGAAAATGTCTGTGGACTGCCATGTTAGAATCGGGGGGAGGAACAGCAGCTATTAAAGGGTTTGATCATCTCACAGAGGAAGATTAATAAAATCTAATCATAGGAAGAATGCCAGGAATTGAAATGAGAAAAAGCTACTATGATTTTATCTATGAAGGTAATTGGAACAAATTGGTTAAGCTGGGGGTAGTTATCCCTTTCTTTCTGTTGCCATATCAAAAAAAGAATTCTTTCAGGATATACTCTTTCAATATCCTTGCATCTGTCTGTTTATAGTCTGTAAAATTTGGATTACATTTTAACTAAATTAAGAACAATTTTTCCTAGGAACCTTGATGCATTCAATGCATGGATGGACTATGATATCTGATTCTATATCTTCTTAATATTTTGTCCTCACAGTTCAATAAATGGTATTTTCCTCATGTCATTCACTTCTTGGAAAAAAACTATTGATTCCTGACCAGGTTTTTTGAGATTTATCTCAGTATAATATTTTACATAAGTAAATTGCTTTCTAGGATAGAAAGATGTCTGTTCTGTAAAAAGATAGAGTAATTATCTCCTCAAATATGCCAATTTTATCAAACTAGCAAACTAAGGTTTTGTACTGTTTCAAAAAAATCTGGGGCGCAATGTTGAAATCATGAAAACCTTTTATTTTTTTAGTACAAGTTGCCAATACATTTATTGGTTGTTGATAAAGAATTCGTTTACAAGCTCAGGTGAAAATTTTCAAATATACTAAATCACGCCTAAACAGGTTTTAAAATGCTGTAGAAAGTAAGTTCAAATGGAGAAAAAACTAATCATATTTTCCACATGCTTTTCCTAATCCCGGTTTCATATTGTAACATTTTCTGATTTTATCTGATATACTTTTCAGCCTGTGGGAAAGCAACAGAAGATCAGTGAGGAGGATTGTGACTTTCATGTGTGATGCTGGGAGACATATCACATTAACTGCTGCTGAACTTAATGTCTTCACAAGTAGACCATCTATGCTGAGAAAATGTGAGTCTGTAATGGACTCAGGGACACCTTATCTAGCCATTCAAGATTCATGCCATGCTGTTGAAGAAGATCAAAGCACCTGGAGACATCAAGGCCTTCGTGAACCCTTGAAGCACTAGCATGAACAGAGAGTCTGTGCACTCTCACTGTCTTGCTAGTAAGGACTCTTTCACAGATATGAACTGTTCCTAACCAGTATTCTTTCTGTCTGTGGTGCCTTCATCCACTGGTTCTGTGTCTTTGCTGGAGATTAAAAATTCTGTTTATTCATTTATGTTGTCACTAAACATCAGTTTAATCCTTATGGAAAAAAGTATATTCTTCTCCTGTGTCTATTTTTTTCTTCAATTTTATTCATTTTTAGTGATGCCTGTTGCAGCTGCCTTTTCAGACTTATTATCTGTTTTATTGTTAAATCCTCTTTTCTGCCTCTATGGGCCTTTTTTCATTGATTCTTGATTAATTCCAATGGTTTCCATCAAATTCTGAGGCTCTGCTTTTCTCATGTTATAGAACCCCAACACACATTTCTTAATGTTTTAATGTCTTTTTCTGTCCAGATAGGTTTCTCCACGGGCTGTTTTGCAGACAGCATGAATCATGTCACCTTTAGAATAAGTTCTTATTACTGTCTATTTTGGCACTTAAGCATTTTTCCTGCCTCCTGTGAATTGATGTTTCCTGACAATGGTACTACAAGATGAATTCGTTAAATTTCTGCTTTTCTTCTCAAACAGATTCTTTTCAAGGAAATAGAATTCACTTAGAAAGTAAACCATGGTAGCTGAAAAGGTACAGGATTAATTACTTCTGATCTTCATAATTTTTGAAGATCTCCACTGAAATGCTCTAGTAATGTTGCTAGTCCATAAGTTATGATTTTAGGTTAGTGTCCAAGGAAAAATGCACTGTCATAACCAATGGAAGTGTTAGCTGGAAGCAAAACTAAATTCGTTTTTCTACTGTCTTTCTAAATGACTGATTACATTTTAATCCTTCAAAACTGACTTTCATGTTTTGCATTGACACTGTCTTGTACTGTTACCAAAATAAGTTTTATTATTTAAACCAAACATGAGAACAGTGATGTTTTTATTATTCCTTCACCTTAAGCAAAGAGATTATTCATACTTGAAGTACAACATTTGAGGCCACATTTTAAAAAAAAATTTCTAAACAGATCAACAAATAACTATTGCATAAAAATTTGGTGAGGTTATCTTTAAGGACCGAGGAATCAAGTAGCAGTTAAACCACTGGGATAATATATTATGGCCTTTTATGGTCTGTCCTTTAGATAGATATTGATCAATAATATTGTCTTAATTTTAAAAGAATAAGTGTGTGATGAATATTTTCTTGGCTAAATATATTCTCACTTATAAATGTCCATTATTGTAACTTTGCTGAGAAGGGAATTGGAATTACCATAGAGGCAATTTTCTTGCGATACTCTCAATGAGCTTCTGCAAGGCTAGACAGAAATAAGTAATGAAGAATTTTAAAAGAAATTCTTGCTACTGAAACTTGTGCATTTATTTGTAACTGTAATTATAAATGTACTGCATTTCCATGGCACTTAGGATACTCTAAAATTGCAGTTGAAGTAAAAAAACAGATAGAAGTCTTTGTATACTGAATTGAATATTTCAAGATTTTGAGAAGTTAGGTCTAGAGGTAAGAATGAACAGAGTTCCAGTAAGATGAACAAACAGTATTTAAGCTCCTACTCTCCGTTTCTGATAAGATTACCAACAATATAATAGCACTCTTTAACAAAAAATGTACTTAGAGTTCAAAACATGATGTCTCAACTTCCAGCATTTGTGTAATGTTTTACCCTATCAAACACATCCTTTGAGGTTTTTGTGCAAGGATAATATTGATAAGATATGTCACTATATTGTGCCACAATTTATTTTCTATCTTTTGCAATGCTGTGTTGTTTATGCTTTTTTTAATATTCAAATAGTATTTTATAAATGAATAACAATATTTTGCTAATATTTTGTTATCTCTGTAACATCTGATAGAAAATTAGATGTCTTTCTTCGTGCTGAAGTAGACTCCAGTGGAATTTAGAGACTAGTTTTGTTGGAGAAGAGAAGATTATAAGGTTCTTACTAATAAACAAGTAGTTTATTTGGGGTTTCATGCTCTTTTATTATGGATCTGGTAAACTAGAATAAGAAAACACAGAATTCCTTCTTCCAAAATACATAAAAATATGTTTTGAATGGAAATTTTTTTAATTTTAACTGAGGAAATTTTTTTGTGCAGAATTCCATACAGGATTCTGTACAAAAAATGTAAAATGGAAGCCAGACTTAAGATGAAGAATTGCAGGTCCGTCTCTAATGCTATACCGTGTTATTTTCACAGCATTTTCCTAACTTGTTTTATTGTTATAATTATTTCTAAGGGACAAAGAAAAAAAGTTGTTAATTATATAAGATTATAAATTTGATTGCATTTGCTGATGTTAAAATTTCATATCTCAAAACAATATTACTAGCATTCTCCTACTACAATTAAGCACCATGTGATCTGTATCATGACATAAAATAATAAATCTTATGAACAGCATATGCATTACCATTATGGTTTACCATTGCACTAATGCTGTTTGCAGCAATGACACTGACTGTTATTAGCCTTTTAAAACACAGGCTCGAGGATGCTTTTACAGACCAATTTCACTAACTCAATTCTTTCTGGGACAAAAATGGTATGATGAAAAAACACTTAAGAGAGCATTTGTTCTGATGAATGAATACAGATCAGAACAAACCATAATCTTTTCTATGATGAACTGGTAAGGGACTGTAATGTTATTTATAGATTTACATTGTCAGTTACACCACAAAAAGAATTTTCCTTTAGTAGTGTTATAATGCTAGTTGGACTTGCTCTGTATATGAAAACTTGAATCAATCTAAGATATCACGGTTCTAATTACTGAGAAATCAAAATCTTTCAATAATCAAAAATAAAAAAGCCATAAAAATAGCTTGCACTTGTGTTGAGTAGTGTTCAAATAAATGTTTCTGTGCTTACTATATACGATGATAATTGCTATCAGCAAGATCTGAGTTGTAGGACTCAAGTTACATTAGGAAATCACTTCACAAATATCTTTCTGGTGTATGTTGTCTTTTCATGCCCAAGTTATAGGTGTGTAAGACTTTATGAGAAAAATCATCATGTGTAATTTAGGGGTGCAGAGATTATAAGTCGATTTGTATGTTCAGCAGTTATTTGCATTACTAGATATATTCTTATGAAAAAAATTGCATGAATAGCATGGATACATTTGTATCTCTCTAATATAGGTGTCTAGTGCCATGTAAAAGTTCCAGGATATCCAGCCTCAGAAGAATCATCAAGAAGAACTCAGTCTTCAGAAGATTTTCTGCCTTATCTACCATATAGTGGTCTCAAATGTCTCAATATATATTAAAAATGTACTAGGCATGATATATGTAGGTGAACTCAGCGGCATCATACCATAAAAATCATACCTGAATTGCTAAAAAAGGCAGACTGTTCAAGTAGCTTGAAAATATTGTTTTAGAAGGGTTTTTCATTCTGCCCAAACTAAGTGCATGCAAGTTGAAGTGGCATATTAGAATGGAACTATTGGCTGACAGATGAATGTGTTGACCAAATACTAGGATCAACAATTTAAAACTAACAATCGAGAGAAAAAAATAATACAATAAAACTCTAATGTATTTTTTTTCTTCCCTAATAAACAATTAGAAACAGTAAGAACATAGGAGAATGATTTTTCAAGTTTTTTATTGAGTCTTTGCCGGCTCCAGAGCTTGCTTTTCTAGGACTAGCTGTTTTGTTCCTGGTCAAACTATATGTTGCATTTTCTAAACTCTAGATAAATCCTGGAAGGAAACAATTGTTATTTCTTGCAACTTACAATGTCCCTTATCATTAAGAAAGGACCATGATATGTTATGATCTCAAACTTATAAGCTCACTCTTTTACTCTTTCATTTAACTTCTGAGACAAAGAAAAAAGGCTGTATCAGATATTGAAAGATATTATTAAATATTTCATTGCTTACAGTCATGCTGTGGGTATGCGTCTATTTATTGTTACCCCAACCACTATAACTTACTTATATATTTCATCCACTGGAGACATTCAAAGCCTGTCTGGATGTGTTCCTGTGTGACCTGATCTATATGTTCCTGTTCCTGCAGTGGGATTGGACTAGATCTTTTGAGGTCTCATCCAATCCCTGATATTCTGTGATTCAAACTCTTCCTTTTGTCAGTTATTTATTCTTCACATAGGCAACATAAAGCTGTTAAATATTTCATCTATTCTATCTGGCATTTTCACAGATTATTTACTTTATATACATACTATAACAAAAATCTGAAAGAAATGGAAACAAATGAAATTTCCATCCTATTGGTTAAATTTTCACTCCTTACAAAATCATGATATCATTTAGATTAGAAAAGACTCTTAAGACCATTGAATGCAACCTGTAATGTAGTGCTTCCAAGTCCACTAAAGTACTATGCTCCTAAGCAACAGGTCAATAAATCTTTCAAATGCCTAAAGGGACAGTGACTCAGACAATTCCCTGTGTAGCCTATTTCTGTGTTTGATAACAGTTTTGGTATTAAGAAATCCAGAGTTCTTGAATAGCATGGAAGAAAGGGAAGTCAGCTCTGACTCTTTTTTTTTTTTATTCTTGAAATTACTTTTTCCAAGGGAATTTAACACTGAGAAACTTAACACTGAGAAATTAAAGTGGGACCTTGGGAGAAGGAGGATATAGGGAAACCTTAAGATGAGAGATCAAAGTGCTATGCCTATACTTAGTAAAAACTGAAGCTCTGTGAATCTCCACAGATCTGCATCTGATCTCCAGAAACTCCATCAGCTAAATATCGATTTCAAAATTCAGAAAATCAGGATTCTGTCAGCCATTCTATACTACCTGCAACTTTTAAGTGGATGAATCTGCAATGCTGTAGCAAGGGGATTTATTTAGAAATGAAACCATCAGCATTACTTTCTTTCACTTGCTTTTGTTACTAAATAATTTGTCTTCTTGCCTTGACTCTAAAATTGTATTTGCCTAAATTTCGTTGTCTTCATTTACTGTAAGACACCCTAATTTTATTCTAGAACTTGAGCACTACACTTAAATTTCATTGATATCCTTGGTCGCAACAAAAACCTAAATCTTTTTAGAGAACGAATCAATTTGTTACATTATCTGTCTTCACATTACACCAGAGCTAATAGTTTCGATTCTTTGGTTCTAGAGTCATAATAATATTCACTACTGTCCCAGCATCCACCAAGCTAGTTGTGTCTCTGTAGAGTACTGTCAGGTTAGTTCAGCACAATTTACCCTCCATGGTCGTTGCTTTCTGTAATTGAGATTGGGAAAAATATTTCCACAAAAACAAATCAATTTTCTAAAGGACATTGTCCTCACTTACCACAAGAAGTAGAAAGATCTGAAATTAATATATTTTAAGGAAGAAGTAGATCAGAAGTTCAACTTGTCTTTTCATTATTGTCTTTTGAATTTATTTAAAATTAAAATTACTTTTTGTTGGGAACTGGCTTGGAGAGCCCGTGGCCATGGCTCTCTGGAACAGCTTAGGGAAGGTGAAAACAGACTGTGAGAACATGGATGCCAGAGACAAAATGGATGCTGCTGAGCGGGCATGACTTGCAGAATCCAAAAGGAGCCTCCCTGGCCTTGGCCAGTCCCGGTAAACAACTCTGGAGGAAAACAACCTTGAAGAGGTGGAGGCAAACAACCTTGAAGAGGCGCCACTGTAGGCGTGAGAAACCAACTGTAAGATGCAGCTGTGGGTAGGAGGTGATGGGAAGATGCAGTTTATAGTTCCTGACCAATGGAGGTGATGGGAAAGATGTAGTTTATAGTTCCTGACCAATGGATAAGCATAGTTATTGTAAACTGTAACCTCTATATAAGTGAGCTATTTGGGCTGAATAAACGGAAACTTCTTTATCACTCATATTGTGTGGTTCATGGTTTCACCTCACTGGCTGAGGCCTTGTCGTGCGGGACGCGACAACTTTTCTTCCTCTCTTTATATTTCACATTATGTTTTCATTTCAAACTTTGCAAGAAGGTAAAGAAATGCAGTTTTTGAGTATTTCAACACCAAAAGTAATAGTTTCAGAGAATTACTGAAAATAGAGATGAGGAATGAATATTATTGAACATTAAAGTTACTGTTGAGACAATGAGAGAAAACATCAGGAACACATGGAAACTGGAATCTGTGACTGCCCAATCTTTAGTACACAACACATTGTGAGATTACATTTGAGTAATTTATTCTAGCAAGGACTCTGATGTTACAGATGTGACAGGCTGACTAGAGAATAAAGGAGTAATTTTACTAGGACTGGAGAAAAATCCTGGTAAAGTCCACAATTTGAAACTATCTTGCATGACATCCTTGCCTCTAAATTAGAGATGTGGATTTAACAGTGGGTAAGTAACTAGGTAGATAGTCAGACTCAAAGAGCTGCAGTCAACAGTTTGATGATCAATAGATGAGCAGCAATGAGTGGTGCCATGACTATTGAACAACTTTGTTGGGAACATTGATGTTGGGATTAAGTGCACCCTCAGCAAGTTTATCAACAGACTGGAGAGAGGGATCTTGATAGGCTTGAGAGGTGGGCCTTTGTAAATCTTATTAAGTTCAACAAGGCCAATTGTGAGATTCTGCATGTGAGTTGAGGCAATCCCATGTAGAAATACAGGAGGAGCTGAGACTGTATTTAAAACCATCTTAAGGAGAAAGTGCTGGGTTGCATCAAAAGATCATGGGCTACATCAAAATAAGTGTGACAGGAGGCCAAGAAAGGTATTTCTCCCTCATCGCTCTGCTCTGATGAGGTGTTACCAGTAGTACTGCTCTGGAGTATCCAATGTAAGAAGGACAGGGATCAGCTGAAGCAGGCCCAGAGGAGGAACACAATGATGCCCAGAGGGTCAAAGCACCTCTTCTGTGAAGACAAAGTGAAAAACCTGAGTTTGTGCAGATTGGATAAGAGAAGATTTTGGAGAGGCCTTATAATAGCTTTCCAGTATCTGAAGGATAGCTGAAAGGGGACTTTTTAGAGATATAACAAGGGGTAAGGTAGCAGCTTCAAAGTCAAAGAGAGTAGATTTAAATTATATATTAAGAAGAAATCTTTCACTAAGAAAGTGGTGAGAAACTGGAATATGTTGCCCAGGGAAGTCGTGGATCCCTCATCTTTGGAGGTGTTCAAAAACAAGTTGAATGAGGCTGGTCTTCTGAGAGCTGTCCCTCTCCATGGAGTTGGAACTTTAAGATCCTTTCCAGCCTGAACAACTCTATGACTGTATTATTCTACAGTTTTGTGTGTGTAATTATAACCTAATTCCTACATTGTAAGCAACCATGTAGAATTTTGAAATCTAGGTAGTTTTTCTGGCATGCATAATTTTATTGTTGGTTTTAAATGAAAACAGGTATAACAAGAAAATTACAGCTTTCTGCTTAATTCTTTTGCTTTCTTTATTTCTTTCATCATATTCTTGTGAAAATGTGACCAGTATTTGAAAAGCACTTATGCTGCAACTAACCTGAGTGAGAGTCAATACACTTTCCTTTATCATTACTGAGATGGAAAACTGGATACTCTGACCTAAAACTTAATCCCCTAGGTTCTGAGCAACTTTATACCCAGTCTTACAATTCTAGTTAACTTTTCCTTTTCTTGATTTCATTGCAACATTATCAAGTTACTATAAATACACTGGAAAAATTGAAAAGAGTTGCTACATTGAAAGCCTTGTAATGAAGCCTTGTAATGAAGCCTTGTTGCTACATTACAAGCCATTGAAAGCCTTGTAATGAATTGCTTCATTACAAGCCCTAAGGTTTCATTTTGAATCACAGGACATAGTGATGACTTTGAAATGAAAATACAAATAACTTTCCTAAGAACACATAATGTGACTATCCAGTGATCAGAAAAATCATGGACACCTTGCTTCTTTGCTGAACTCTTGATATTGACTGACTATACAATCAGAACAAATTACATCTACTTGACTTCCTTGTCATCATGGCAAAAATGAAAGTGAAACTAATATCCTTTGTACAATGCAATAAGTGCATCGATAAGTAGAAACAAAATATTAGTCCAGTTCCAAAAAGGAAACTTTTTACATCCCATAGGTAAAACTAAAATATCAAAACTAGTAGGAATGTAATAGCATTAGAAATACATATACATACACCTCAGTGATTTCTTCACACAATCAAATGAACATCTTGATATGACAACTGAAAAATTTGGTGACAACAAGCTAGAGAAACTAAGAAACTCTAAGATCATGCAAAACTAAGAAACTCTAAGATCATGTCACAAAGGAAAAATCATAACAGTTCCTGCAATTTTTCTTGCTGTTGCAGTTGCTGTGTTCTGTTTCCTTTCTGATACCTGGGAAAATCTCAAGGCAGCAGAACAGAACTAAGTTCATTTCCAGAATAAGACCAGTGTTTTCAAAACCTTGGTGCCAGAGGAACAGTACAGTTCTCTAGAGAGAATACCAGATTCAGACTTCTGGTTTTAGATATTGAGTTTCTCACTTGCTGTCTGGCTTTATACAAAGATCACAGAATCACAGATTCTCCAGGCTTATTTCTCACTTGGTAACAAAAAGATAAAAATGTATTTTTTAAGTATAATTTCTCCAGATGTGAAGAAAGCATACCATAGATGAGTAATCCTGCCACCTGGTATTACAGAGCTACAGGAAGATTCAACACTTTTAACTGAGAAAAGACACACAATTCATCCAGAACTTTAATTTTCCATGAGCAACTCATGTTCCAAGTACTCTACAGCTACAAACAGCTTGCAGATCCTAAATGGGTTATAGAATCATAAAATAGTTTGGGTCGTTCTGAGACATTCTGTTGAATGCTTTGTCCAAATACATGATACAAATTTTTGTCCTTGGATTTACTCTACCCAGGCATGCATATCCTTCATTATAAGGACAGACCCTTGTAACTCCTTTGCATTAGCCATATAGCCAGTATTGGAACTGTTGCATATTTCTTAACGTAGCCATTGCCTGAGTCAGAAGATATGGCCAAAGTGCCAGTAGTGAAGAAAACCTGAACAATTCAAAACAACATTTTGTGCTTTTTATGGATCATGTACAGATCATCATTATGTTTTTTATTCTCTACAAAGATATTAGCCCAGGGAAAAAAATTCTATTAAAACATTAATAAGATTAAGCAGAGCATGAATCCTAGGATCTATTAGCTTTTTCACTGAGTGAGAGATAGATTCCTAATGAAAAATTATGGTCTTATTTTCCTCTGAAACAGTGCTTTCATTTTACATCTTCTAGAAAAACTGCATAAACTGCATCCTGTCCTACTGATTGAAAATCTGCAGACATCTTTCAGGAACTATACATTTAATTTTAAATTACAAAGTACTGAAGAGAATTATGGAGGTTTTTGAAGAGATTTCCTTTTCTTTCCTTGTCACAAGATAAGAAATACTAAAATCACATTCTAAATTCAATAGTGCTACAATATTGGTGTTGTGAACTAGTTCTCTTTCAAACCTTGAACTGAGATTTTTTACACCCAAAAAGGTACATTATGCTATAGAAGCATGGTCAGGGGAGACAAAGTTCTCAGGCCCAAACAGAAAGGCTATAATAGTATTACCTGATAAGCTTTCCTCTAAGAATGCAGTGTGATTTATATATGGTAACTAGTTCTTTTAGTTAGAACAGTGTGCTGTCCACTCCAGTAAAGATGAGACCTCTGTATCCCCTGCACAGCAGCAGGGTTCCAATGTTTCATGTGAGGTCAGCAGTCAGCCTCCACCCAACGTCATGGGGCTGTTACCTTCTTGATGAAGGTGGGAAACAAGGAATGCCTCATGCTGATGGCAAATGGATATTCAGTCATAATGGGAAATACTAAATGACACATCCCATCTCCAGTCATCCAGTATTATTGTGCATGCCTCTCTTATGGAATATTACAAGATACACTAAATATACTTAGCAAATACAGGATATCAAGAACATTATGGTTAAGGAACAGTGATCAGATTAGAGGGAAATATGGGCTCCTTCTTCAGGACCTTGTTCTTCTTCTTGGTGTAGTTATTTCAGGGTTATCTTTTTTATGTTTTCAGTTTGCTTCTCCTCTCACCTACCCTTAACTTTTATCAGAATGGAATCAAGTGCAGAGTCACAAGATCACAATCATCAAAAGCAGTGATACAAGTTTATTTTTTGTCCTCTAAGCAGGAATAAGCATGTGGATAGAAATTTCTTCTTTACCAGGCAGCCAAGTATGAACACACAAAAACCAGAGCCCTAGGGGAAGAGAATGTTAGCTTTAGACACTCAGATCCCTAGCAACCAGCTTGTGGCACTGGCATAGAATCATACAATTACTATGGTAGAACAGACCTTTGAGATCATCAAGTCCAACAGATAACACAGCATTGCTGAGTTACTACTAAAATATGCCTTTCAGACTACATCTACACATCTTTTAAATACCTCCAAGAATAGTAACTCAACAGCTTCTCTGATCAGCCTGGTCCAAATCTTGACGACCACTGAAGAGATTTTCCACTACATCCCCTCTGAACCTGCTCTGGCATAATCTGAGGCTGTTTTTCTCCTGCTCTGCCACCTGTTACTTGAGAAAAGAGACCAGCACCTATCTCATTACAAGCACCTTTCAAGTAGCTGTAAAGTGCTATAAGATCATCACTCATCCTCCTTCAGCTCCCTCAGCTGCCACTCAAGACTTGTGCTCTAGACTCTTCCTCTGATTCATTGTCCATGTTTGGACACTCTCCAGAACCTCAACATCATCTTTGTATTGAAGGGCCCAAAACTGAATGCAGTACTTGAGGTATAGCCTTACCAAGGCTGAGTACCAGAGGGACAATCACTCCTCTAATCTACTGTTTGTGCTAGTTCTGATGCATACCAGGATGTTATTTGCTTTCTGGGACACCTGAGACACTGTTGGAACACATTCAGACAGCTGTTGACCATCAATCCCAGGTCCTTTTCACCAGACAACTTTCCAGTCACACTTCCCCAAGTCTGTAGTGCTGCATGACATTGTCATGATCAAAGTGCAGGATCTGGTACTTGTTCTTGCTTAACTTTACGCTGTTGTCCTTGGCCTTTTAATTCAGCCTGTCCATATCCCTCTGTAGAGCTTTCCTACTATCAAGCAGACCAAAACTCCTACTCAATTTGGTGATGTCTGCAAACTTACTGAGGCTGCACTCAGTCCCCTGATCCAGATCGCTGAGGAAGATATTAGAGAATAGTGACCAATACTGATTCCTGGGAAACAGCACTTGTGACTGACTACAAGTTGGATTTAACTCCATCCACTACAGCTCTTTGGGCTATTTACCTAACCAACACTTCCTAAGCTTACCTATGAAGTTCTTACGAGACAGCGTCAAAAGCCACAATCAAATTGAGGCAAGTAACTTTTGCAGACACCTGTGACCTCGCCCATTAGACATGCTAAATAATGATGAGAGGTGACTTGGTGAGAAGTGCTTGGTGACCACTTGTGCCAGCTCTCTCAGTACCCTCACTTGATCCCACCTGGACCCATCAACTCATGTGCATCTAGAGATGTAGCAATTCACTAACCATTTCCCCTTGGATTAAGGTGGGTTCCTTAATTGTGAACAATTGTTCTTCTTGGTTTCAGTTCAAACCAGACAGAAATTCTCCAACTCTCATTTATCAGAGCTATGCTTTTATAGGCTTCATCCTATGATGTATTCAATGCCAAATTGATGCTCATCTCCTAGCTGTTAGGGAGAAACCACTTCCTTTTTTGAAATTGATATTAACTAAATTATTGACCTTTTGTCCTAGGTTAAGCCAAGTAGGACACTCTGAATGACAAATGGCCCTCCCTCCTCTCTCAGAAGAGAGAAGGGGAGGGTATAAAGAGATCTGAGTTCAGAAAAATTCTAAACTATTTTAATGGATAATGAAATAATAAATGAAATTAAGAGGAAAAAAAGATGAAGAGATATACAATGTATAGAAAACGATGTCAAGCTCCCAGGATGATGATCAATCACATTCCCATCAGACACAGGGAATGTCTTAGCCTGGGGTCAGTGACAATCTGGAGCTGGATTCTGGTCTGGAGTCAGGAATGCTTGTGTTGTGATCAAAGGCAGATGAGCAGAAGAGTCTCTCCCAGACATCAGTCATTGAAGAAAGAGGGCTGAGCCTTTGATCCCTCAGCTTGTGTACTGAGCATTGGCTAGATGGGATGGAACACTCCTGTTGTTCAGTGTTGGGTCATCTGCCCTGTCTGCTCCCCCTTGCACTTGGGACCCCTCTACAGTTTTCTGTATCTAACCCCTGGTGGGGCAAATGACAGATTTGCTGACCTTGGTTACTGTAGTGATGAATGAAAGTAAGAGCCACTTGCATACATACTTGATATAATCAGATCTTATGAGTCTAAAAGAGGACAGTTTCTGAACAATGTGCTGTTAATTTCAGAGTTTAGTCAGACAGAAGAGGACTAGCTGAAATCTGAAGTTACAAACTAGTTCTATTTTACCTCACACCAGGACACCTTTGTTTCCTGTTTCATGTGGACTTGGCTCTTTTTTATCTTGCAGTATGTTCTTAGCTTCTTCCTCTCCAAATGTTGAAACTGCCTCACTGTTGTGTACATTAGGGCTGAGTTATATTAAGCAACAGTCCTCTAGTATTATTGAATAATTTTTTTTCTCCTAATTACTTGTGTGGTCTCTATCTGCAAGATTTATTTTGACATTTAGAGAACAGCAGAAGAATATTTAGTAGCAGGCAAAGAGAACCATAATTCTGAATAACGTTTCTGATGCGTTTATTGACAAAAATAGAAGAGTATTTAACGAGTTTTAGAATGAACAAGCAAAGAGCTACACAAATATTTACGGAATGAAGCATTTATGGAACAAGCCTAATTTAAATATTATTTAGGTATTTTTGTTGGAAGCTTTGGAAATACAAACCCTTATTCTAGTCCAAAATACTCCCTAAGTGATTTAAAATAAATGGTACAGGGAATCTGAAACTACTCAATCTAAAACTTGCTTGGTAACTAAATTATTCTTCTTTTTTCTATGAGCTGAATTTAGGTAATGATTCCCAAACCACATTTCATTCACTCTTAGAACTTCCTTCAAAATATTTTGAAAAAATACATGGCAAGACATGTAATAAATTTGGGATATTTTGCCTAACATTTCACATCCTGAATTTTCAGTCTCTTATTACACACAAAATATATGCAATTTTTCCTGGAATTTTCAGATGACCAACATTGTGCAAAGTGGGATGTAACAAAAAAAAAAAAAGCTTTAATGCAATATTTCTCTTAAGAGCAGGAATGAATTAATAATTTATTGATGATAATAAAAACTAGCAATCAGTACCTATCATGACATTACATAGAGATCAGACTAGAAGATCTTTTGGCACAGAGCTGTGGAAAGAGACAGAGAGGCTCTTGAGTCGGGATTCAGTGAAAGCTTTCTTTTACGTTAATTTCCATGACATTTTGAAGGGTTTTTGTAAGGACAGGAACAAAGTTTTAAAATACGGCAAGTTTTGTTGTATAACCAGGTGATTCTCTGACAAAAGGCAGACATGCTTCTCCTTTCTCCTTTCTTTACTGCTGCTAAGAAGGAAAGAAATTAATTTGGAAGATGATAAGGCACTTCTCACCTCATGAATTGTATGTTTGTTGACTTGCAAATAAGATATGGACTGTCTCCAGTAACACAGACTGGTTTAGTAGTTCAGAATTTCAAATTTAATAGAAAACTTGTTTACGAGTAGTCGAACAATCTGGAAATCTTCTCATGAAAATTTACTCTCCTGCTATTGGCAACACAATATATAGATCATTAAGCTGAAGACAAAAATCCAACCAACAAACTGACCAAAAAACAAGAAACTAACACAAAAACCCAACACAAACCAAGCCAAAGAAACAAAAAAATCAACCAAAACAAAAAAAAAAAATCCCAACAAATTGAAATGGGAGCATTTTACCAGCTAGAGAGTATGAACAAGTTCTAGTCTCATAAAGCTATGGGATGGATGATCTATTATGATCTATTTAAGGAGCATAACGTATGTTTTCTTCACAACAAGCCAAGTTCCATATCCTGATTAAAAATAGCAAAACCATTGATGTTCAATGAAATTTGAAACAGCAAACAAAGAAAGAAAACTGGATCAAGATGGAGAAGGATGAAAGGAGTGCTCAGCAGAAGGGCATATGAAGGTCTCTGCTGCATATGAGTTTTACAAAGAAAATCAAAGTCCCATGTCACTGCTTACTAGTTTTTATACATTCACATATATACTTGGACTACAACCATGTGCAAATATATCAGTCAGGAAAAAGCAGCTTATTTCTGTTTCCTCATTTCAGAGACTTGTTTATTTTTCCTTTCTTTTCACTTCACATGAGTTTTTTTTATTTTCAATAACACATTGACAGAACTTCAGAAGTGAAAACATCGATGAATCTAGACTTCTAGAAAAACATTAAGCTGTGTATGCACTGCATAGAAAACTTTTGTGGCTAACTTGCTTAGTACAATCAAAATTAAGTGAGATGCTATCTAGAGACATGCTCATTTCCTTGGGAGAGGAGAAGAAGGAAGAGACTGAGGCAATAAAAAAGGACTCTGTGGTCCTTTGAGGCTAGCATTCCAAACAGTTACATTCCTGGAAGCCACTGGTATTTTGACACCAATGACAAGAAAATTAAGCTTTCTTCCCAAGAACAGATGATTCATAAGTAATCAAACCCCTATACATATTCCATCATTTTGAATGCTGCTTTGTCCTGGTTTAGGCCCAAAAGGACCCCCCCAAATGACAGATGGCTCTCCCTCCTCTCTCAGAAGAGAGGAGAGGAAGGAATGAGTTGATTTGTGAGTTTAGAAGAATTCCAAACTACTTTAATAGATAATGAAATAATAGATAAAATTAAAAGGAAAAGATAAAAAGGTATACAATGTTACAAATCCGTATCAAGCTCCCGGGATGATGATCACATCCCCAGCAGACGCAGGGAGAGTCCCAGGCTGGGGCCAGTTCAGTCAGGAGCTGGATGCCAGATCTGGATTCAGGAGTGTTTGGATCAGGGTCAAAGGCAGAGTCTTTCCTAGATGTCGGCCATCGAAGAAAGACGAAGGGAAGGCCAAGAGCCAAGAGGCCAAGATCCCTGACCCTTCGATCCCTCAGCTTTTATACTGAGCATGGGGCAGATGGGATGGAATACTCCTGTTGGTCAATTTTGGTTCATCTGCCCTGTCTGCTCCTCGTTGCAGGTGGGACTTCTCTACGTCTTTTTGTTTCCAGCCCCCCGGTAGGGTAGATAACGAACTTTCTGACCTTGATCACCATAGTGAATAATGAAAATAAGAGCTTCTTGCATACCATTCCCTGGTCTTATCAGTCTGAGAGCGAACAGTGTCTGAACAATGTGCAGTTAATTTCAGAGTTCAGTCAGGCTGAAGAGGCCTAGCTGAAAAGTGAAGGTACAAACTAGAAAATTTACCCTATTTTACCTCAAACCAGGACATGCTTTGTTAGGCAACTCTTGAGACCAGTTTCAGGCTTTTTGTATGTTACATAAAGGAAAAGAGTATATCCTTAAACTTCCACAAAGACAGTAGTTCTTATACACTTCCTTTTTTGTCTGTTTATGTATTATTTCTCTCCCCTTAATTTCAGCGTGTCTGGTTCAGCACATGTTTGGGTCATTCTGAAACAGCAAAGTAACAGCCTGTTTAAAGTGTAAGCTGTGCCAAGATGCAATTGCCTTTTTAACCTGCTGGCAGACTCCTTCAAGAAGTAATTTGAAGTTTCTATCTGATGTTTTGAATAGGAGCGTATTTATATTTGCTAAGAACTTGAATCCATTTGGGAAGTGCTAGCTGCTACTGGTGCTTATCCTTCTCATTTTTCTTTATTTTTTGGCCAAGATCTCTGTGATGTGGATAATGTGGATTTTAGGAAATAATCTACAATTTAGCACTTAAAACTGCTTAAGCAACTCAAAATAAGAATCCCTCATTACCCATATTTGCCAGTTATTATTAGAACTAAAGCTGGTATCACAGAGACCTGTTGGGACAACTCTGATGATTGGAC
>VZTY01001907.1:0-13277 GCA_013400935.1 Turnix velox
TGTGAGTGAGCGGGGTGTGGGGTCTGTGTCTGTGTGAGTGGGGTCTGTGTGAGTGAGCGGGGTGTGGGGTGGGGTGTGGGCCAGGCAGTGAGAGACACGGCTGGGGACCCCCTGTCTTGGAGAGTCACTGTGGAGCAGATCTTTACCCGCCATCCTTCTCTGGCTGTGTGAGAGCCAGTCACCAGTCGCCTGCAGCCAGCACAGCCTTTCCCAGAGCACAGAGCACACTTCCTTGCATCATGGAGTCCACTTCCCTTCTAGAAGCCAAGGGGTGGGTCAGGCTGGGTCTCCCCAGCTCCATCATCTCCCATCAGGGCACTGCTGAGTGGTTCTGACCCGCTCTGACTCTGCCACCTACTTGAGCCAGTGTCACAGTGACAGGCACAGGACGTGGTCTCGAGGCTGCTGCAGAGATGGAGCTTCTGGGCAGGTGTGGGAGCTGAGGTGCTCTGCCATGGAGCTGAGGTGCCCTGCCATGGGCTGTCTCCCAACGACTCCAGTGCTCTCCTCTTCTCTGTTTATCTCTCTGAAAAAGCAGCTGGCCACAGAGGTGTCTGTCACGGAGGAGGCCAGAGGGAGAAGGGGAGCACCAGGGTGATGGGTAGTGCAGCTGAAGACAGTGGGGAGGGGGAATTAGGACATGACCCACATTTCCAGGCCTCAGCAGAGACAAAGGGCTTGGATTTGGGTGTGCTTTGTGCTGGAACAGCTGATCCCAGGGCAGCTGCAGACCCACGCCTTTTGCTGAGCATCTCAGGACATGAATTGGTTTCCATTTTTTCTTTTCCCAAAGCAGGGAATTCAGCAGTCCCAAGCCAAAGCAACCCAAATGTTAGCGTAGATGCCTCCAAATCCTTCAGCCTTGGAGTCCTCTCAGAGCTGCTGCCATTTCACTGAAGGCTAAAGCTGAATTTGGAGATGTCTGAAGGATGGAGACTCCTCATCTCTGTCAGGGCTGGGAATGTCCTGGTGTGGGTGTCGAGGCTCTGCCTTGGGTTCCTCCTCTCTGAGCCTGAGCTGGGGTGAGCCAGAGCATCTCTGAGCTGAGTTCCCAAACAGAACTCCCCAGGGGCAATGGGGAGAGAGGCTTTAATTAGAAAAGATCTCCAGCCTTCTGTGTGTGCCAGGACCCACCCAGCTGAGGGACAGTGACTGTGTCAATGTTCCCAGTGCCCTTCTTGCCTGTGCTGTAGAGCTGGAGACTGTGCAGTGTCCCCCCCCCAGCTGAGGCTCACATCCTCTCTGGCAGCTTGTCACTTCTCTGCAGATGTCTAGACAGGAGGATTCAGTGCGTATCAGCTGGGCCTAATTCATTAAAACAAACAAAAAAAAAGGAAAAGAAACAAAACCCCAAAGCCTACAGAGAGCTGGGGAGTGTCACTGTGTCACTGCTGCAGACTCAGCGCTGCCTGTGCTGCCTTCAGGCCACCTCCCAGCACCGAGCTCCTGCTCCTGCCCTCCCACCTCTGCCCTCCCCACTGGGGCTTCTTCTGCTGCTCTTGTTGTGCTCCTCTTCTCCATCCTGTCCATCAGGAGCTGTCCCAGTCTTCATTCTGCCTGTCAGAAGGTGCCAGTTTCCCAGTGCTGCTGTCTCTGCAGGCAGTGGTGGTGCCAGGAGTGACAGTTCCCTTTGCCACTTGTCCTGTTGCCATCAGCACTTGCCAAGCTGCCCTCTGTGGGTCCATCATGTTGTGGCTGCAGCAGCTGGTTCATGTCCTGCTCCTCACCTGTCAGGTCCCTCTGCTTCCTCTGGCCCTTGCAGGCTGAGCACACCATTAACCCCACAGCAGAAAGACTGAACGCAGCAGCTGCCCCTGCTCATGTCTGTCTGAAGCCCTTGGGTGCAGGGGAAGTGTCTGAGGGGCTGAGAAAGGACCAAACCCCAGAGTGTTGTAGCCTGGCCTTGGGGCATGTCAGGCCTTGGATAGAGGATGTCCCCAACAGCTAACCAGCTGCACAGGATGTGTCCTTGCCATCTCCTCACCAGCCTGGTGGGCCAAGCTCAACGTCCAGGCTGTCAACAAAAGACCCTCACATGGGACCTTCCTGAGCAGAGGGCAGGCTCTGAGCCTTCCCCCGGGGGATGCTCTGTTCCCTCTTCATTGCCCTTCTTCGCACTCTTGGCAAAATATGCTTTTTTTGTGCAATGAGAACAGAGCTCCCTTTGGGCAGAGATCATTTGCATGAATTAAGGGTGTGATTATGCAGGGCCACGCTCGGGTGCTCAGGAGCCAAACAAACGCCGCCTTCTCTTTGTGTCAGAACCGAGGAGTGATTCCGAGTCAGTCCCTCGCAGCTGCTGCCTGACACGTGCTCCGGCCCCACAGACCGGGCTTGTGTTTGATGTGGCTCCGTGGGAGCTGTGGACACTGCCCCACTGTGTCCTGTGGGCCAGCCCCTGCTCCCCACTGACTGACCCTCACACTCCTCTGCTTCCTGGGAATGAAGTTTTCCAAGGAGGAAAGGAATGCTGAGTGCTGCCAGCAAGGCTGAGAGTTCAGGCACGGGGAGCAGCAATGGTGTGTCCTTTCCCTTTTTTTCCGCACTGATTTTATCCTGACCTCTGAAAGCAGCAGAGCTCTGCTGGGAACAGGAGAGCAAAGAGCTGACAGGGCTGGGGACACCCCAAGGGGTGCAGCTCACACTGCAGCATCTGAAAAGCTTGGTGAGGTGTGTGAGAGGAGAAGGCCCATAACTCATGGCCTCTTCTCCCCTCTGGAGGTTACACCAGCATCCCCCTCCTTGCTGGAAAGCATCTCCGGGTCTCATTTTCCTCCTCTGTGTTCCCCATGAGTCCTCCCACTGCCAGCAAGATGAGGGATCTCCCGCCAGGCAGGGTGATGCAAATAGCAGAGGGCACGGCAGGCTTCTCTGCCTCAGCAAAGATGTTTATTCATCTTTTATCCTCCCCCAGACTCCGGGAGGTGACACGATTGCTATTTAGAGAGGCAGAGATGGCTGTTTGTGGGTTTCTATTTTTAGGCTAGGCACGACTGGCAGCTCGTGGGTGTCGTGAGGGGCTGAGGGGATTCTCTCGCCGCAGGGATGCGGGGGCAGGAGCAGGAGAGCAGCACACGCGGCTTTGTTTGCCTTCAGGCTGCCTTTTTCTCCTGCTGCTCAGTCATTCTCCCTTCACTCCCACACCTCTCTTCAGGTGCCGCTGCCAGGGAGACGCCAAAGGGCTTTTTGGAACATCATGAGCAGCCAGGACACAGAGCATGGAAAGGGAAAACATCTTGGAACAAAGAAATGCCCTTATCCCTCGCTCAAGCATTTAGTTTTCTGTTAGCTGATGAAGTTCGTGTTCCTGAGATCTGTGGTCTATTCCATCACTCTTGCCTTTTAGGATCCGAGATTCCCAGTTTATTTTTTGTTTCAGCTGCTCAGGGCTGTTGTGTTTAAACAGTGTTTGATCGGTGCAGGACTGGCATGCCCTGGTGGGACTCATGAGATCAATGCTTCTGCTGATGTGACATGGAAATACACCTTGTTAGGCTGATTTGGAGACGGTGCAACTTCAAAGCAAAGCAGTGTGAGCGTGGGTTGTAGAGAAAACCCTTCTGAAAGAGGAGGATATCGACCAGAGATGAACAGAGCTGGGAAGCAGTGAGTGTCACAGAGCAGAGGCTCAGCATCGCTTTGTGCTACTGGTCCTCTCCCAGAGACTGTCTCCTCCCCACGGCTGGTGTTCCCCTGGCAGGGACTGTTTAGACAGGGGCTGTTGTTGCACAGGGTCTCTGAGCTTTGCCGGGCATATGTGGGAATTGTCTGGGATTGGAGATGTTCCCACCTGGGTAATGTGCTGGTTTCCCTCCCCCGGCAGCACTGGTGAGAAGGGAAATCCCTCCACTCCCCCCTGCAGCCATGGAAGGAGGCATGCAGCTCCTCAACCGCGATGGCCACAGCATCTCGCACAACTCCAAGCGCCATTACCACGATGCCTTCGTCTGCATGAACCGCATGCGGCAGCGCGGGCTGCTCTGCGACATCGTGCTCCATGTGGGCACCAAGGAGATCAAGGCCCACAAGGTGGTGCTGGCGTCCTGCAGCCCGTACTTCCACGCCATGTTCACAAGCAAGTAGTGTCCTCTCTTCGCCCTGCTCTCCAAACCCTCTCCTCCTCCTTGCAGCCCTCTTCCCTCTCTGTCCTGCTCCCTACTCTCTCTGCCCTCTCCTGTGGAGATGCCCGTTGGCTCTGGGGGCCTGGGGATGCAGTGATGTTCCTCACTTTGAAGCCTCCCTTCTCTGAAGCCTAGTGCCTGCAATGGACACTTGGTCAGTCGGGGAGTCCTGCAGTGGCCCTCTGTTCATGTCTGCTCTCTGTGTCACCGCAGATGAGATGAGTGAGAGCCGGCAGACCCACGTGACGCTGCACGACATCGACCCGCAGGCGCTGGAGCAGCTGGTGCAGTACGCTTACACCGCGGAGATCGTGGTGGGCGAGGGCAATGTGCAGGTAGGACCTTCCCACACACCTCTCTGGGCTCTGCTCTCCTCCTGCTTCACACTTGTGGCTGATGTTCTGTGATGCCATCTATATCTGGTGGTGCTCGGGGAGGTCATCTGCTCTCTGTGACTTTCATGGCTGGGAGTGTCTCCTTGAAGCACTGCAATAACCAGGTCTCATATTGAGCCTCTGCCATTCTTCTGACGTTTCCTTGCCCTGTGGGGAGTCAGGGTTGTCCTTCTCAGCTCTTCTTTAGCTTAGTCCTGTTGGATCAAAGAATGCTTTGCCCTCTGTGTGCCTGAAGGTGTTTGCTAGGCCTGTTCTCTTGTCAGCTTGCAGGGAGACAGGGGTAAAAATGGTTTCTTTGCTCTAGAAACTCTTTCTCCCCCATTCTTTTCCACTGCCAGACACTTCTTCCTGCTGCCAGCCTGCTCCAGCTGAACGGGGTGCGGGATGCCTGCTGCAAGTTCCTCCTCAGCCAGCTCGACCCATCCAACTGCCTGGGCATCCGGGGCTTTGCTGACACTCACTCCTGCAGTGACCTCCTCAAGTCAGCACACAAGTATGTCCTCCAGCACTTCGTGGAGGTGTCCAAGACAGAGGAGTTCATGTTGTTGCCTCTTAAACAGGTGAGGTCCTGGCAGGAGTGAGCAGGTGAGGGAATGGATCTCTGTACTCCTTGGCAAGGGAGGTGCCGCTGGGAAGAGCCAGGGCAGCTGCAGGTGCCTCTCTCCTGACATACTGAAGGGACACTGGCAGGCAGAGCTGCTCCACTGCACTGCTGCTGATTGGAAGTGTCAGACATTGCAGCAGCCCCAGACACAGAAGGATGATGGAGGGCAGAGCTGGCTCCACAGCAGAGCCACAGGAAGAGGAGAGGCAGAGCTGGACCTGCCTGTTGTGGAGATGCTCTTTAGGATCTTTCTGCACTGATCCAGAGTAGCTCTGTCCCCAAGCAGCAGAGCTGCTGCCTCTGCTAGTGCCGGGCTAGTTTCATGGAGTGTGAATGTGTCCTTTCCTCCCAAAGCAGCCCACTCTTGTCCACAGGTGCTGGACCTCATTTCTAGTGACAGCCTCAATGTGCCGTCAGAGGAGGAGGTGTACCGAGCTGTGCTCAGCTGGGTCAAACACGACGTGGACAGCAGGAGGCAGCACGTGCCCAGGGTGACTGCTGGGGAGGGGTCAGTGCGAGGACAGGGACAGGTCAGTGCCAGCTGGGGAAGGCTCAGTGCGGGGACAGGGACAGGGACAGGTCCTGGCCACGGCAGAGCTGAGGGTGTCGCTGAGAGTGTCACAGGGTGAGACAGGCCCCGGCTCCTCTCCCCGCAGCTGATGAAGTGCGTGCGGCTGCCCCTGCTGAGCCGCGACTTCCTGATGAGCAGCGTGGACACGGAGCTGCTGGTGCGGCACCACTCGGAGTGCAAGGACCTGCTCATCGAGGCCCTCAAGTACCACCTCATGCCGGAGCAGAGGGGAGTGCTCAGCAACAGCAGGACGCGGCCGCGGCGCTGCGAGGGGGCCAGCACCGTGCTCTTTGCCGTGGGTAAGGCTCCGCCGTGCCCCCCGCCGCCCGCACGCCCTCCCCGGGGCCTCAGGCCTGGGGTTTGCTCCCTTCGCCCTCCCGCGCACAGGTGGGGGGAGTCTCTTTGCCATCCACGGGGACTGCGAGGCCTACGACACGCGCACCGACCGCTGGCACATGGTGGCCTCCATGTCGACGCGCAGGGCCCGAGTGGGTGTCGCTGCCATCGGGAACAAGCTGTACGCTGTGGGCGGGTAAGGAGCGAGGGGCAGAGCTGGGGCTGAGGAGGCTGGGCAGGGAGGGGAGGAGAGGGTGACAGGGACACAAGGTGTAGGACCGGCCCTCACCTACAGTGGGTCTCACACTTCCCAGCTCTTACTCATTCTCCCTTTCCCTCCCTGCAGCTACGATGGAACCTCTGATCTGGCCACGGTGGAGTCCTACGATCCTGTCAGCAATTCCTGGCAGCCTGAGGTGTCCATGGGCACCAGGAGGAGCTGCCTGGGTGTAGCAGCACTGCACGGACTTCTCTACGCTGCCGGGGGGTACGATGGGGCCTCGTGCCTCAACAGGTAGGGATTGCCTGGCTGCACTCTCCCTGCTGCTCTTGGCTCTGGGGGCCTGGGGAGCCCATCTCTCCACAGATGGACTGGCCCCAGAGTAGGTCCCTTTCAGTCCAGCTTTGTCTTCCAGTGTCTTGGGCACAGACAATGTTTCTTCAGGGGAAAACCCTTTTTCTACCCCTTTGACACAGGGGAACACAGCCTTTGTCAGTTCTTCTCTCCATTTGCCTTGTGTATTTCCAAGCTTCCTTGGGAGCTGCTCCTGAGGGTCTGTGGCAAAGAGCTTTGGGCTTTGCCAGTGTCACACCTTGTGTCCCTGTGTCCCTGCAGTGCAGAGAGGTACGACCCTCTGACTGGCACCTGGACATCCATCGCTGCCATGAGCACCAGGAGACGCTACGTGCGGGTGGCAACGTTAGGTGGGTGAAGGCATGGGGACCTGACTCTGCAGGAGGGCTCTTGTCTTCCTGCTGCCTCCTCCTGATGTTCTAGTTTCTGCCCCTTCTTCTTGGATCCTCTAGCTGATGGGTATTTCACTGTGCTGGGGAGGGGGAGCTGTGGGAGCAGGAGACAGCTGCAGTCAGACAACAGCCCTGTGGGCACCCTGCACGGGGGGAGGCTGCTGGGAGCTCTGCTCTTTGTCTGACTCCTGCTCTTGTGTGTGCCTGTCTTTGCAGAAGGCAACCTCTATGCCGTTGGAGGATATGACAGCTCATCTCATTTAGCCACAGTGGAAAAGTATGAGCCCCAGGTAAATGCAAGAGGGAGTGTGGCTGGGAGCCCCTGCGTGTGACCATGAGATGAAGCAGGGATCAGCCCTGGCCCCTGCTCTTCTGCAGGCACAGAGTATCTGCTGTGCAATTAGAGCACAACGAGCCAGAGCGTGGGTAAGAGCAGGCCAGATCACTGCAAAGAAAGATCAAAGAGAAGGTCCTGGAGGTTCTTCATGACCTGTAAAGTCACAGTCGTGATTTGAAATAGATACAGCTTAGCCCCTGTCAGCGGGCTGGGGTTCAACAGCGACGTGACTGCCCGGTGGCCTGGCACAGAGCTCAGGGCCGAGCACGGCGGGATGACTCCTGCAGCTCTGCTGTGCTTCCCACAGCCCACAGGCAGAGGTCTCTCCTGGGGCTGCAGCTCCTCAGGGGAGAGAACTGCTTCCACTCAAAACCCTTTGGAGGAGGGAGATTGGGGGTAGAGCAGGACTAATGTCACAGAGCTGGGTAGGCGGAGAATGAGTTGTAGATGTGATCTGTCTCACCGACAAACTTTGCATGTCCCCAGATGAACACCTGGACGCCCATCGCCAACATGCTGAGCCGCCGCAGCAGCGCGGGGGTGGCCGTGCTGGAGGGGATGCTCTACGTGGCCGGAGGCAACGACGGGACCAGCTGCCTCAACTCTGTGGAGCGTTACAACCCCAAAACCAACACGTGGGAGAGTGTGGCTCCCATGAACATCCGCAGGTAAGGCTCACTCAGGCCACGAGGATGCTGCTGTAGGAGGACTTAAGGCTTGGAAACCCAAGGATTTTAGGCTCCTCTTTGTTAGAGGTAGCACGTCTCCTGTGGGAGGGGGATAGGCCCCACATGTGCCATGTTCCAGCCTCACAGCCCTGCGGTCTCTGCCTGGTTGTTGCAGGAGCACCCATGACCTGGTGGCCATGGATGGGTGGCTGTACGCCGTGGGTGGCAACGACGGGAGCTCCAGCCTGAACTCCATCGAGAAGTACAACCCCCGAACCAACAAGTGGGTGGCAGCCTCCTGCATGTTCACCCGCCGCAGCAGCGTGGGGGTGGCTGTGCTGGAACTCCTCAACTTTCCCCCCCCGTCCTCGCCCACCCTCTCAGTGTCTTCGACGAGCCTTTGACAAAGACTCCGGAGCTGCCTTAGCTCCGGGGGAGCGGGGCGCTGGGCGCAGCACTCGGCCAGCGGGGCCGGCCCCGCGGGGCAGCCGCTCGCTCTAGGAGGAGCCCGAAGGTCCCGGCGGCCACTTCCAGCCCCGACATTCCCGAGAACGCCCAGAGCCATCCCCCATCCTGGTGCACACATTGGATCGAGCCCCACCACAGCCGTTAGCAATGTGCTTCCCGGGCGAGCCCCCGAGGAGAAGGGGAGCTCTGTGCTGCATTCACACCCATCTCAGCGCTCACACAGAGACCCCAAGTTCTGCTCTGGGGAGGGGAGCCTCTAAACCTTTGCTGATTCTTGGATTCCCGTGATGGAGTCGGTGCCGCGTGTGCCGGCACAGCCAGCCTCGGGGCTGCCAGGAGTCCTGTCACTGTAGCCAAACTCTTACCAAGCCTGTTGTGCACTGTTGCAGACTCTGAGGCCGCCCCACGGCTCTCTATGGTGTCTAACTGATGCCTTAAAATAAACAAACAGAGGAAGCCCAGCTGAGGGACAGGGCTGGAGGAAGGAGGTTTGGATTCAGCATCCTGGACCCTCTGGTGTTTCCATGCTCCACCGACCCCACCTCATCCACTGGGACTCCAAATGACTCTGTGCAGTCCCTGCAGCTCGGCCCATTTGCGCCTTTCCTGTCTGCAGAGCAGGCTCTGGGTTCATGGAAGGGCATTGCTTCTTGAATAAGAACACTCCAGCCTTCTAAAAGAGGAGGATTGCGTGGCATTACTTTTTTTGGTTGTAAGTTTTTTGCCTTTTTTTAATTTGGATTCTAATATTTTAATTTTTAATGACTCCACCTCCCTTTATCTTTGCACCACCCTGGAATTCCCCAACACATCTGCTTTGGCAGCAGCAGAAGGGAAGTCATTCTTTTTCTTCTTTGTTGATGAGATGGTGCCTGTGTTCTGGGAGATGTTGTCTGTGACATGGCTGCGTGTGTGAGGCACGGCGTGGACAGTGTAACAGGGACCATTTGCAATTAGCATCTCCCTGGCAATTAAGCGACTGCTTTAATGAAGTGAAGGTTGGACAATGAGTACTGTGAGGCACAGGCTTGTCCCAGCCTGTGCTGTGGAGCCCCACAGGGGGGTGTTCCAGGGGTCTCTCTGCTACTGGGGAGTGACTCCACCACTGGTACCTCAGCACTGTTCAGATGTAGCATTGCAAACATGCTCTGAACTCTTTGTTCTAATTCCTTTCTCCTTCTTCCCCTGCTCCTTCTCATCTCTTGTTTACACAGTTCAGATTTCACTTGGGATGGTGTTTGTTGTCCTGAATTTCCAAGTGGCTGGTGATTTCTTCTCTTTGCTTTGGGGAGAGTTTGAGATGAGATAGGGACTCCCAACTTGAGACAATTTTTAGGGCAGTTTGATTTACAGCCTGTTTTACAGCCGCCTTATGGTGCCTGACGTTGGACACCCAAAATTCCAGCAGCTTCTGAAAATCTGAGCTGCTTCTCCCCTCAGCCTCTTCCTGAGGACAGTCTGACCAGACTCTAAATCTGTTTTTCATTCTCATCTCACTTGCCAAGCCTGTCTGTACCTCCCCAGTGCAGAGGACCTGCAGATGTCACCCAGCCTTTGGTGACAGCAATATCATCCCAGAGCCTGTTCCCCTACTCTGGGGAGGAGGAGCCGCTGTTGCTCTGGGCTGTATCTATGCAGGTGCTCCTGCTCTCCTGGCAAAGAGAGAGAGAAAAGGAAAGGGGAAATGTTCCCCAGCACTTGTGGGGGCCCGGAGCACCCTGACCCACACTGTGTGGACACGAGGTGTCAGCGTCTGCCCGGGGAGATGCCCCAGGGTGGAATCGCTTCTGGTGCTGCACACCCCTCTCAGAGCCAGCAGCCTGCGAGGGGACGTGTGTCCGTGTCTGTCTCTCTGTGTGTCCCCCCTGCCCGAGGGGAGGAGTTGTCAGCTCTCTGTGGCTTCTCTGCCAGTTTCTGTCAGTGGTGTCTCACCCACAGTGTTTTCTGTGTGATTTCCCACCGGAGCTGGTCCCGCGGGGGGGTCCTGCCTCTGTGTGTTGTGTCTTACCCGGGGACCTTGGTGTGGGTCTGCAGTGAGAGGGCGAGGCCAGGACTCCTCACATGGTGTCGGGGCTTCTCTTGGCCTGGCTCCACCTCAGACCCTCCTCACTTTCTCTGTAAGTTCTAGCTGACTTATTTATGTGGAACTCTTGTTTCTCTGAATTTTTTGCACTATGTGGGATGGGGAGGGGATACAAGCAATAGAAACCAACGTGTACAATAAAGATGTTTTCTTGAATCCTGGATCCTGGCTTTTCCATCCTCCCTCTGTGGCAGCGGGGACCTGCTCCCCGTGTTCCCTGTGTGGAGAACAGGAAGGAGCCCTGCCAGAGGATCCACCCAGGGTGGTGTCACGGGTGTGTCTTGGTGAGCCAGATGATGCCATTCACAGAAGCAGCAACTGCAGGAGTCAGGCAGTGTTAGCACTTTTCTGAGCTGTAAGATTTTATTGAGAAGTAACATGTTTGAGGACTGGCACATTTGTGGTCACGGCACTGGCTGCATTCGCCACGGCTCTGAGGAGGAGTCAGACTTTTCTGGGTGCAGGCCAGTGGCTGCTGCTGGCTCTGACTCTCGGGCAGTTGTTCCCCAGCTGTGCAGAGGGACCAGAGCTCACTGAATTCCCCGCCATAAAAATGAAATTTCTCACGGGGGACCTTTAGGGGGTTGTCCTGTTGCTTTGCTGGGCTGGCAAGGGTTAAGGGCTTGTACGGCGGAAAGGGGAGGAGGTGAAGGGCTCGTTTTTTTAACGGTCAAACATGTGGAAGCTTTTTTGAGGCTTTCTGGCAGGCTGGTTATCAGCAGAGCTCTCGGTACAACGTGCTGATGTTGGTGCTGGGGTGGGTGGNTGGTAATTCGAAGTTGTTAATTACAGGGAAAATTAGGTCTAAGGCTGGATTCACCCACCCTGCAGGCACTGCTTGGTTAACTGAGAGATCCTCAAACTTGAAACGCAAAGACCGGTGAATGAGAGAAGCTTTTTTGGGGACCGTGGGGTGTCTGGATCCCTGCAGCTTGCTGGGGATCCAGGCACAAACCAGCCTTTGGCCACTGCTGCCCTATCTCTGCCTCTTCCTTCCCTGTCCTGCCTGCCCCCTCCGGCTCTGTCGTTGCTTACCTGACTTGCTCCTCCCAGTCCCGCTGGGGTAGAAGAAGGAGCAGGAGCAGAGGAAGAGCACCTTGGCCTCCCACACCCACCCGTCCCTGCGAGCCGGGCGGCGGAAGGGGAGCGGCGCGGTGACACAACCGAGCGTCCCGCATGGGGAACAACACCTGTATCCCTCAGCCCCCCGGCGGCCTCCGCCGCTCCTTCAGAAGGAAACCTTCGCTGAAGACAGAGTAAGTAAAGCCTGTTTCCCTTTGGGCTGCTTTTACAGTGGGACCGGCTTCCCGTCCCCGCCAGGGATGCGGCGGGCAGAGCTGGGCTGGCAGCCGAGCCCCGCCGGGGAAACCCGGCACTTCCCGTGCTCGGCAGAACGGGGCTTTGGCAGGGGTTTGCGGGGCGCTGAAGGCTATCAGCTCCCCCCCAGTGCTTGGGAAGGGATCCTCCATCTCTGCCGGCGGGGTACCCGGCAGCGGTGCCCTCGGGAGAAAAGTAATTTCCTACATTTTAGTGGAGGTCGGGGCTCCCCTCGGGCCGGGCAGGGCAAGGCGCGGGCGCCCGGCGCTCCTTTGCACCAGCGGCTTGTCTTCAGTCACAACACCCTGAGTCACTGGGTCCTGAGAAAACTCCATTCCCCCCCTTGAGCTTTAGAGAGAAAGCCCCAAATCCCAGCTCTCTGACCGTCCCATCCACCCTGGCTCTATAACCCTGAAAAGAAGACGGGAGAGAAAAATGCCTGTGTTTGGCCAGGGCAGCAGAGCGGTGGCTGCCGAGGGATGTCTGACCCACANTGCCTGTGAAATCCTCTTTGGTGTGTGTTTGGCCAGGACAGCAGAGCGGTGCCTGCCGAGGGATGTCTGACCCACAGAAGGATAAATTCCATCCCTGTGTCCCACTTTTCCCCCTGCCCGAGCTCCCGTTGCTGTCACTGAGCTGCTGCCAGTCCTCAGGCACCCACCGAGCATTTCCCTGCCCGTTCCCAGCGCTCTGGGCTGGACAGGAGCCCTGTTGGGAAGGGCTGAACCTCAGCTCTGTCGGGTTCAACAAATCCATCCAGGCTGGGGGAGTTTGGTGTCCAGAGGAGACTCTGAATCTGCTCCCTTGGTCTCCTGCGCTGCCATAAACATGGAGCAAAAGTGAAGGAGCCCATGGAGCTCCTGTGGGGGTAAAGAGAGGGGCTCACCTGGGGAATTCGGGCCCTGGAGGGGTGACATCAGAGCACCTCCTGTCCCCATGGCTCCTGCTTCCCACGCTCCCAGCTCTCCCGGAGATAAGCCTGGTTTCTGTGGAACTGAAAGCTGCAATGTGGCTGAGAGAGAGCAAGTGCTGGGAAACACCAACCCAGCAGCTCCAGCCCCTGCTCAGCAGCGACAGCTCAGCACCTTTGGGGTGTGCATGGGAGGAGATGCTGGGAACAGGAGGACAGAGAAAGGAAAACCACAGAGACAGAAATCAGACCTGTTTGTGAACATGTGACACTTTGTCACTCTGGGGCTGGATTTGATCTCTCTGTTTTGTATGGAAAGAGCTGGTGCCACACTGCTGTGGGGACACTGCTCAGCCCGGCTGCTCACACTCACACACACACACTGACACACTCACACACACACTCACATACACAGACACAGACACACACACACACACTCAGACACACTCTCACACATACACACACTCACACACAGAGACACACACACACACACACACACAG
>VZTY01001909.1:0-52779 GCA_013400935.1 Turnix velox
TCTATGGTTCTGTGATTATATGACTCAACATTTTTCTCATGCAGTATTTTGCACTGTTGAGGAATGGCCCTTAGTAACCATTTGTTGCTCAGTGTAAAGAGAACTGTTGAATTCTGACCAGCTGATCCAGTATTGCCTCCACTTCTGACCAGAGAGCTATACAAAACAGGGCAACAAAAGAGAAATAAAATACTGAACTACAAGCTATGTGTTTACAAGTTCAGTTTCTTTGTGCAAGTGCACTACTAGTTGGTGTCTTCAGGCAAGCTGCTGTAGCACAGACTCCAGAAACTCTGGGCAAGTTTTATTCTATAATGTGATAGCTGTATTTCTGAGGAATGACATGTCCCACCTTTCAGCACTCCAGGGTTGAAAGAGAAGATCTCAGGGATGCATGATCATCCATTTGTTTGCAAAACTTCCTCTTAAATATAGTCGTGGCTGCAGTATTTAGTTTACATACGTTGCTGCAACATAGGAAGCAGTTGTTATTCCCACTTTGCAGAGACAAAGAAAGCTCAGAGTCACTCAGAAGTTATGTGTCAGGAATGGAAGTGAAGCCAAGACTCCCAGCCCTCATTCTACCCTAATTCCTGACCTCCTCCATCATGACCTGAAAAATTTGTTGGGTTTTTTTTCCTTTTGTTTTGTTTTCTTCCTGTGCTCAGAATGCATTTAGGCTTTATTTTAAACCTTTTCTGTTCAGCTTATGAGACTAGAAATGCAATTTGAACCACAAACACATGTGACTCCAGGGCCTAACTCTGGTTGATATTTCCTTTCAGTTCTTGCTAACTGGTTGCAACTCTGTATTTGTATTCCATAACAATTTAAAATGCTTACACAAGTAATATGCACACAACCAAAACCTCTAAATTAAATTTAAACTATATAAACATTTGGGTAGTCCCACAATGGCCAATTCAAATGTACAGAATCCCAGAATAACAGGGATCAGAAAGGACCTCAAGAGATAATCCAGTTCAATCCCACTACTGGAGCAGGAACATCCAGATCAGGTCACAGCACATGTGACACAATAAGTGTCACATTATATTCTACAGTAGATCTATTCTAGATCTAGTTATCTATTCTAGAGCTATTCTAGATCACTATTTCTCTAATATATAAGCTAAACCAAACTTTACACGATGTTCCCTGAATTTTTATTGGTTTTACCCTTCAGTTTTTGTGTGCACAAGAAGCACCATGAACTCCTCAACTCACTCTGATGATGCTACCTTGGGTCACGCCTTGGGCTGTCTCATCTAAGGTGTGAAGTGACATTTTTCTTCCTAAAAATTAAGTATTTCCTCTTTAAAGGACCACTCTGAGGTCCACAACTGATGCAGCATACCACATAGAAGGGAGATGGATGCATGAGGAGAAAGAAATCCAGTATTTGGAAGAGTGGCACCTTTGTCTGAGTATATAAATAAAGCAGGAGTTTATCATAATTTATTTATAAAAAGTATTTCTAATCTAATTCTTTGCATATTATCTAGGGCCAAGAGACACGAGACCAAAAAAATAGTTCTTAATCAGAAATTGCCACATGGAGGAGTGGCTGTGATTATTATGCAAAACATATATTATAAATAGTTTTATAAATAAATGATCAACTACAGCTGCTGCTTTATTTATCTATGGACTTGAAGAAAATTTGAAAGCTGAATTCTGATTAAATGAGAATTGCCACTAATGGGGCACTGGCTGGCTCAAAGGGACTGGGAAAGGAGAATGAGAACATATTTGCATAGCACCTTTGATTCAGAAGAAAATCCCAAGTGCTTTGCAGAATTAATATTATATTTTAGGGGTCACTTCATCCACTCCTGGAATGCATGCTCTGAGGAGAACAAAAGATAATTTTCTACAACAATTTCACCTTTTATCCAAGATCTCCAAGCACTCTGCACACAATTAAGCCTTCCATTGTATCTCCACAATCCACTCCTGCAAATTACTAACCAAATGCAACCTAAAGTACTGGGAATAAAACCAAGAAAAATTCATCAAGTGTTCACTTGGAGGTCATTAGTCTGAGGTCAGCCAGTCCCTCAAAAAGCCTGGAGAAGAGGAGACTCAGGGGGAACCTCAGAGTAGCTTCTCAATACCTGAAGGGGGCTACAGAAAGGCTGGGGCAGGACTTTTTAATAGGGTCCAGGACGGCAGGACTAGTAGTAATGGATGCAAATTGGAAGAGGGGAGATTTAGGCTGGATAGAAGAAAAAAGTTCTTTGCTGTGAGGGTGGTGAGACACTGGAACAGGTTGCCCAGAGGGGATGTGGATGTCCCCTCAATCCCTGGAGGTGTTTAAGGCCAGGCTGGATGAGGCACCGAGCAACCTGGTCTAGTGGGAGGTGTCCCTGCCCATGGCAGTGGGGTTGGAACTAGATGATCTTGAAGGTCCCTTCCAACCCAAACCATTCTATGATTCTATCTCCTCAACTGAATGGCATTTCACACCTCCAGTGTCAGTATTTGAACAAGGCAGAAGTCAGACCCATTGTGGACAACACTGAACCAGTCCAAACTTCTCGTCCAGGAGCAGTGCAATACCCCATCAGGATCACAACCCCAGATGTGACCTGTGAGCCTGTATCTCTATTCATCCTGCCACAGAGACACACACACATCACATCACTGGGAGACTGGAGTTCAATGTGACACAGGAGGACAACTCTAAAAGGACTAAAGTTTGCAGCTGAAACAGTGCCTGTTCCCATCTGTACCATATCTCTTCACCCTGGTCATACTTGCCCATGTCCATCCATGAGCAGGTACAGGAGAGCCATATATTGCTGAAAATCCCTGTGAGTCCATTAAGCCATTTCCACTTACATTTTAAGACTAAGAAAGTAGAAGATTATTGTTAGTTGTTTGGGGTTTTTTTCCCCACGTGGCAAAGTTTCCTGCCAAGTGAATTTTCATAGCTGAACACTTCCCAAGGTGCCAGTTCTGCAATTCAGAGCCTGGATGTGATCCCCTGAGCATGATGGATGGCTTTTAAATGAAGGCACTGTGCGAAGTACCAGCTGTCCAGGTGCAGATTGGATCAGCATGGCTGAACCTCCTCCTCCCCTGCCTCTCTCCAAGGAAGGAGCAGGAGCTCACCCTGTGCCAGATGAAGGCTTTAACAGCAGGAAAGATGTGTGATTCCAGCAGACATGAGCAGCCATATGTACATCACCTCTAACCCGAATATGAACCTGCTTTCATTGTGACTGAACTAAATTGCTGTTACATGGCAAGTTTGGGTGACTCTTTTTCCACTCCCTTCTTCTGACCAACTAATTTCTGACTTCTTCACCTCAAGAACCAGTAATTAAAAAAAGAGGCAGGCTAAATGCAAAATGAGCTTATTTTCTTGGGATAAGAGAAGACAACCTCCAACTTTGCCCTCTCTACACACACTTCCTCCTGGTGCTCATTTCAGGTTTCCATAAGTTCCTCAAAAGGGATGTCATTCTAAACCATTCTCTTAATCATACAATGTGCTGAGTTAGAAGGGACCTTCAAGGGCTATCTAGTCCAAACCCTCTGCAGTGAGCAGGGACATCCTGAAACAGATCAGATTGCTCAGAGCCTCATCAAGCCTGGTCTTGAAGATCTCCAGGGATGAGGTCTCCACCACCTCTCTGGGCAACCTGTGCCAGGGTCTCACCACCCTCATGATGAAGAAACTACCTACCCTGCTCTAACTTGAAACCATCAATCAACAGTTCTTCTTTTGAGTCCAGATGTGAAGACCATCTTTAACTTCTCCTACCACCACAGTGATGGAGGACACACACATTCCACTGATCCAGCAGGCAGCAGGAGCCTGCTTCAGCCAAGGGGCTGCTCTGCAGCATTGCTGCATGAGGACAAGAGGCCTGGGCTGAAATTCAGCCACACCACACAAGAAGAGTGATAACCTGGCTCCCTGGATGTTACATAGAGGCACTCTGAGAATTCTTCAGAGGAGAAGAACTGTGTCTGTACAGATTTTATTGTCTTACAGTGCTTTCTGGGACAGCACAGGACACGTTCTTGGCGTTCTGAAAAAGCTGATTTTACAAGTGACATAGTTCAAACTCCATTTAGTAGAAATTGTATGCCAATATGGTTCCTGCTTCCTCTCTCCACCCAGCAAATTAGAAATGAGGACAGTCTATTGACTAAACACAGCAGATTTTACCACAGCAATAATAGTCTGTCCGGAGAGAGCGTTACCACTCACTGCCCAATTAGAAGAACGTTGAATGCACGGAAATGCCTTTTGAATAAACACTTGATAACCCTCAATAAAACTGTAAGCAAGACTTACTGCAGATTTACTACACAGGAAAGGAAAGCTCTTCACGGTGCAGCCAAGAGTTTATTGCTTCTTATTTAATGTTGATAAATGCAAGAGCTTCCCAGTCCCAAAGCAACCTGGGTTAAAACAGCTTAGCAGGAAAATAAAGTAAGTATCATATGATCTGCCCACAGAGACATGGAGGGGAACCACAAGTTTGCCACAGGGACTGCAAGCAGCATGTGCTGACTCTGGGCTGCATGACATTTCCTCAGAGTACCTTGCTCCTCTGGAAATCCAGCCCCACCATCCTCCACCACTGGCTGGTACATATATGGGCAACACAAAACCATAGAATAGTTAGGGTTGGAAGGGGCCTTCAAGATCATCTAGTTCCAACCCCCCTGACATGGCCAGGGACACCTCCAACTAGACCAGGTTGCTCAATGCCTTTTCCAGCCTTAAACACCTCCAGGGAGGAGACAGCTACGACTTCTCTGGGCAACCTCTTCCAGTGTCTCAACACCCTCTTAGATCCATCCTGAATCTACCCTCTTACCATTTGCATCCATTACTTCTAGTCCTGCCATCCTGTACCCTATTAAAATTCCTACCCCAGCCTTTCTGTAGACCCTTTCAGGTATTGAGAAGCTACTCTGAGATCCCCCTAAGCCGTCTCTTCTCCAGGCTGAACAACTCCAACTCCTTCAGCCTGTCCTCATAAGGGAGGTGCTCCATCCCTGTGACCATCTTCATGGCCCTTCTCTGGACCTGCTCCAATAGCTCAATGTCTTTCTTATGTTGAGGGCTCCAGAACTGGACATAATATGCTGCACGTTCATCCCAGCACAATGCACAGGAGCTGCTGGTGCGCTCAGGCCCTGCAGTTGCAGAGATGAACTTTGCTGCTCTTTGGCTTCTCTACATTCCCAGTTCTTCCAGAGAACTGAGATGCTCATCTGCAGAAGTGGTAAGTCTTCTCTTCCTGTAGTGTCTGAAGAAGCATGATGAAAAGAGCCAGGTGACCAGCCTTCCTGCCTCTCCTGTGATGGTGCCTAAGAAGTATTTGGACTTTCTGAAGTGTGGCTGGGGAGGAGGAAGGAATGGGTTGCTCCATTTACTCAAATCCAGGTTTCCCACTGAGGCTGCACAGTCTCCTCAGGCAACAGTCCTTCCTGCAGGAGCACAGTGGAGATATTTACAACCTCGGGGAGGATACCAGAGCACATTTGTTCTGCAAATGAACATTGACGTGAAGGTCTTGTCCTTGCTGATGAGCACTGATGTGTTGGTTTCTGTATTCCCAGCTCTTGGTGATAGGGAAGCATTTACAGTGTAGTTTTGTTTTCCTCCTTAAGTAGCCTAGTGGGGAACAGCCCAGTGGTCAAAAAATAAACACCCAACAGAAATCATTACTAATTCCCTCACCATCTGGATTCACTTGAGCACATTTCCTCCTTGCTAACTCTGTAGATGATGCCCAGCACCTCAGGGTGCTGGGGGTTGCCAACCCCTGCCAACCTAGGAGCTGTGCCCCCATCACATCACCACACCAGGCATATGTCAATGCCCTATTTCCAGTCCTCCTTTTCCAAGGACCTGTGAATACTCTCATAACAACAACTCAGCTGGTCCTTAGGATGCTGGATTATCCAGATTTCCTCCTGTTTTTTGGTTTTTTTTTCTTCTAAAACAGAAGAAATCTTACATTGTTGCTAGAGATACACTGATCTGCATTGGAGCTATTAAGCCATAGCAATCTACATTTTGGAAAACACTTTTACAAACTATGAGTTGAAAATGAGAAAATTTCCATGTCACCCCTTAGACATGCCTAGCAGCCTCCTGCAGTTGTTTACACTAATTTAGTAAGAAAAGAGTATATAAATTAGATACCAAGCTGGTGTGTAATCAGCCTGTGCATGCCATTAGAGCAAGAATATATCCTCTTACTCCAGCTCCAGGATCAGTAAATACAAAGCAGTAAAAGACTTGTCTCTCCGTTACCAGATAAATTGTTTTAGATTTGAAAACAAGAATTATCAAGACACAAAACTGACAAAAAAAGAGCAAAGGCTGTTGGAGAAATATCTTCTATGCTGATATTTAAGATGGAATTTAAGAAAGAGGAGCAAAAAGCACAAAAGACACAATCCTCCTATTTCCATAAAGAAAAAAATCCAGACCCAAAATGTTGCCCTATGTAATTCTTTCTATTACTAATGTAAAGTTTCTGCCACCAATTTTAAAGCCTTTTTTTGTTGAATGTGATTCATGTCTTTTCTTTCACTTACCAGATATAATGAAGTGAATGCTGTAATACCATCCCATCTATTGCCCTTTTTTTTCCTCCCTTATCCAAATGTTTTCAATTTTTCTTTAGTGCTCTATTTCTCTTAATGGCAAATGAGATTTCAGTATATAGAGAAAGGTTTGAAAAGATATTGGTGAAGCAACAAATTAGAAAATCAAGAGAGAAAAAAAGCAAGTAATACCTGTACAGCATTATTTAAGTTGCAGGGAAAAATGTTTGGAACATGAAGCAAGAAACCTTTTAAATGCTCACAGGAGACTTCTGCTGGTTTGCAGAATTCCCCCTAGAAGAGCAAGGGAAGAGAAGTATTAATGGAGATCTAGCATGATCCAATTTAAAATGTTTTAAATACAAAATTTATTAGGCTCTGCATTTTTAAATTATTTCTGCAGTAAAGTTTGTTTCAGTTTGACCAGAGCAGCAAAAGTGGGTGATGATTCATCCTCCCTCCCTGTCTCCCATTTTGTTGCCTATTTATTGACCGAATTTATTTGTGCTCTCTCAAATGCCACCAGATCTCCACCATGCTCAGTCATTTCTTTATCCCTGTTTCATACCCATTGTAAAAGATGCAATTTAAACTAAGTTTTTATTTCTGATAATCTTTGTCTTCAGTGCTGAAGATCTACCCCAAAAACGTTAGCAGAAGACAAGCAAACACACACAAGCACTTCACTAGGGGCAATATTCCTCTATGAGGAAACAGCAACACTCATGTGGGGTTTAATTTTTTTTCCCTGAGAAAAGCTGCTTTAGATGCTGCTATATTTGGAATTACTTAGACAATTGCTATTACTGACAGTCAAAAAATAGTGCAGCTACACAGAGCAAGATTTTTTTTTTAGTGGGGGTGTTAACTAAGTTTATGACTCAAACCAAGGACTTTCCTTACTTGCCTGAAGACAGAAGTGGAACATGCCCTAAGAAGGCCGGGTCCTCCAGCAGAGCTCCTGAGCCTCTGTGTGGTACCTTCCTGATAAATGGATGGGAAAGAGGCAGAAAACACCAGTGCAATCAAATCACCCCTGAAAGGAAACATTAAAGAAAAGATGAGGTTAAAGAAAGTCCTTCTCCCTTAGAGAAGCAGAAGACAGACTCTGAGGAAACCTCTGTCAGCCATCACCATCCCACTGCTGAGTGATGCCATTAGTTGTGCATCCTGCAGGCACACACTGAGGGAGCTTTTTACCTTCAGCTGGTGAGGAAATAAAGGCAAACCCCATAAATCTTCCTCTCCCCAGCAAGACTGCCTTGTGAATTCTGACTTTGTTGACTTCAAGTCCAATTCAGTGTCCTAAATGTTGATTCACACAGAATTTCTGATTTGCCTGTGAAGACCAAACCAAGCTGTAGGTTTTATAACTCAGATATTTACCTTCCTGATGCTTCTTTATTGCTTAGATTGCCACCATCATAATGATAAGGCAGCTTATCCAGCATTTCTATCAAACAAATCAAAGGGCTTTACAGAGCTTAACAGAAGATAAAGTCTAAAGCTGGGGAATGCAGCCTCCAGATCTCTTTGTGAAGTTACCAGAGTTGAGTGGGATCACAGACATTGCCATGATGCTCTCTGGAAAGTAGATTAACATGTGGCATCTATTTTAGGAGAGCATATCCACCCCAGTGCTTATTGAACTCATGTTATACAGTGTCTTGTACAACATTCAAGGAGTCCCTTCTCTGCAGGACAGACCATTGCTCAGAGAGACAGAACAAGGGAAAAAAGCAATAAATATTCTCAATTTATAGGCTGGGCATCGAGGGAGACATCAGTCTCAGGCGTAAGGTCCTCCAGGAAATCAGTGACAAAGCTGGGAGTGGACTTCAATTCACTAATTTCAATGCAAGTTTTAATTGGCAAAAACCTATTTTAGTATCATTTATGGATTTAATTTGGTGAGCCAAATTCTGACAGTTTGTTCTTCCTTGCGGTGGATCCTGCTTTAAACTGTAACAGTGCTATAACACTGAAGGTAAAACAATCACAGGTCGTTTTAAGGTCCCATCTCACAAAGAAAATTGAAAATTTAGTCGTGCTGCTTCCTAGGACTGGGAAAAAAAAATTCCATCTTTTGGAATAATTTTGAGCTGACACAGTGCTCCGAGGTGGCTTTTTCCCTTCGCAGCTTGTGTGCTCCTTCTCTTTTCCCTACCAGCTGCTCTACCAACACTACCCCTGTCAGCAGGAAGTTACAAAAAATGAATGAAGACTGATGATTAACAAAGGAAGAGGGTGAATATTAATCATAGAGTCAAGATTTGATGGGAACATTGATGGAATAGTGGTCCCACTGGAAGTTGTTAGGAGTTGATTTTTATGCCCCAGGGCAATAGTTTTCAACCAGGACTCGTGATGGACGAGAGGTTGCTTGTAATGTTTTAAACAGGCCATTGTGGAAAACATGCCTTCTGCCTCTCCTCCCCCCAGCTCTCTCCTTTGCTGGGGTAAGTTGGGAGTGCAGCTCAGGTCTGTCATGCACTCTACAGTCCCCCAAAACTGTGAAGATCAAATCTTTGAGCAGAAGCAAATCATGAACAGGACAGCTCCATTTTTCCTTGCTGAACTGCAAGAGAGTCCTCACCACCATGCATTTTCAGCCAAGAAATACTGATATTGCTAGTTTTGAGCAACTTTTCTTCTGTTCAGCATCCTCACATTATATCAGGAGAAGGAGACTCTGGGACACCAAACTTCCATAGTCAAAGGATTCAGGTTTGAATTTTTGCAACATGGACCAAATCTCTCTGAAGGCAGCAGGAGTCACAGCTACATTAGGGAGCAGAGTAGTCAATCCCTCATAACCTTGGGTGGAATTTCTTGTATCTCCCAAATTAACAAGTGTACTTGCAATCAATACTGTATGTGAAGTGCACAGCTGATAGTGTTTTTCTTTAGTATAACACAAAATCATTCATTATACCAGGTCATTCATTATTCTGCTGTAAAGCCCTTGCAGAGCTGCCTTCAGGCAACCTTCATCCACATACTAGACTTGTCCAAAAGAATCTTTGGAGTAACAGGAACATGAAATGCTCTAAAGATGCTGCAGATTTAATGCACACATCAATTTGAATTGGACAGTGACAGAATTTGCAATATCACTTGAATATGGCTGCAGCCCAGCACTAAAGCTGATGTGAGCTGGATGCACACCAACACCCAGCTTTTCCAGACATGCAAAATGGGCTTCTGCATGTATTTCACAATTTCTACTGCAGAAGAAAGTTTTGCAGGAGGAGGTTTTATTTGGAGGAGGAGAGAAGGTGGCAAAGAAAGAAGGGGTATATTCAGAGCCAGTATCAATGGGTGTGATTCTGTTGAGGTCTGCATAAATACAGCACTTCTTGGTGACAGATTTTCCTGTGGTGATCCCAATATTTCCAAAGGATGCAGAATCACACACCTGGCCTCTTTCATGACCCTGGCTCCACAAGTTGATCTATACCATAGCTCTTATCACGAGGACATAGAATCCAGCAGATGTGAATACAGGCAAGGTTAGTTTTCTAAATAAAAATCTATTAAAAAACAAAACAAAACAAAACCACAAAGCACTACAAACAAACCAGCTTTCCTACTTGCAGAAAAAATTGGACGAAAGTAGAAGCCCAAAGGGTTTTATATGTATTTTCCTGTAGATCTAGGCTGAGGTCCCTGCCCATAGCAGTGGGGTTGGAACTAGATGATCTTTAAGGTCCCTTTCGACCCAAACCATTCTATGATTCTATCATTCAGCAATAACTGATTTCCCAAAAAAAATGCTCGTGGGATACAGCTCTGCTACCTCTCCATCCACATCTCCCAACATGAAGGTAAAAAGCAAAGCTATTCCTTTCATTTCAGCTCTAGAGAAGGCTGAAGTGGGCCAGGGTGCAAAATTACAAAGAATCTCAAAGTCCAAAAAAAGAAAGCCTCCCGAGTGTGCTGATGCCACAAGAAGCTGAATAGCAGAAGTCATTTAATCCTCAACTCTGCTTTTTATCCGGAAGATTGGACCTTTAACAGCCCAGAAACTTTCAGGTGCATTTTCATCATTAGTTAATGCTGCAGCACGAGTGAGTGATTTGCAGATATGCAGGTTATTTGCTTGGGAGCAGCTGGTCACTGTGCCTGGACCTGGCCTTTTTTATTTGCCTTTCAGTTCATGGAGCATCTCCTTTTCATTGAAAATACCCAGGACTGACTGTGTGCTATCATAGCTGCTGCCTGCAGAGAGCCAGCAGCACCCGAGGCTGCAGACACAGACAGGATGGCTCGAACAGCCTTTATTTCAACACCCTTGCAAAACTAGGTGCTGCCTTGCTAAGGGTACAATGCACTGCAGCTCCCCTAAATAAATAACTTTTTAATGCATCTGTCATTTCAGATGTCAGAGTACAGACAAGGTCAAGCTTGGAGAGAAATCAGCCTGCTCCATCCTTGACCTGCCATTCATCACTGCATTTGTCCACAGCCGATCCGCCCAGCTGGTTAACAGGGAAAATACCTTCACTGAGCTCTAAAAGGGTCCCATTTCTGCAGAGAACTTTATTAATAATGCTCTGGAAATGAGCAGGGGTTCTGATGGACAGCTTTGCAGGGACATTTTTCAATAGAGAAGCTTAAAATCCTACATCCATGCACCCAATTTGCACAGAGGAGGAGGCAAGAGGTTGATTTTGCAGACAGTACACTGTATCTGTAAGGTATTAGAGATTCAGTTTTATGGGGATGCATGGGCTTTGCCTTCACTCTTCCTAATGTATCATGCTCCTTGCTATCATAGCCATGTTAATGCTGCCACACTTCATGCAGGACCCCTCTCAAATCACTGGGCAATAATTAGCATTGCCATCTCCTCATCTTCAGCATTGCTTCCTCAGGAATGGTTCTTTAACCACACACCTCCTGCTTTCCTGCTTATTCACAAAAGCCTCTATCATCTTTACAGGACAAGATTCCTAATTCCTAAGGGAAAAAAGAAACTTTCCAAGGTGAAGCTTTACCTCTAAAGCAAATAACTCTGTGCTTTAAATTAGTCCTATAAAAATTGCTGGCTGTTGTCTGAGGGTTATATTTGGGGTTCAGGGAGGGAAGGAAACAGTGAGGACAGAGCATAAAGTAGAAAAAAAGAAAAGGAATTTTTTTCATTCTCGAGAGAAGTAATGGATCCTGAACAAAGGAACAGTAATAATAACAAAAAAAAGGAGGCAAAGCAAGTCCCCATTTGAGGCAGGGCACTACAGTCCCTTTCAGTTCTTTCAGTTAACACTCCTCAGGCAGAGCAACTCAGGAAGACTTGAATCTGGCCAACAGAGAGACATGTTGTTTTCTTTCTTACAGGTATTAGGTGGGTTTTTTCCCCTCCCTCTACTAAAATTAGGCTAAAGACAGGGTATCTCGTTTGTTCCCTGAATGCAGAACAGTCAGTGAAATGTCAGGAAGTGCTGACAGGTGATGCCATTACTGGTTAAGCACCTGCAGGATGACTGTGATGTGTTCACTACCTAACTAAACCCTGAAAGTAAATGCAGTACGTGGGATCCATCCAGGTCTGGTACAGACCTAGGTGACTTTTCAGTTTCACTCCTTTCTTCTAAGACATCTATCCCTGTGAGATTTTCAGAACTGATGTGTTTTAGACCTGCAGATTTCAGTTAACAGTTTATGGGCTGAGACACACAAGCAAGTTCCCACAGTCTAAGAAGTTTACAAATGTAAGCTGGATTAAGTTGTAATACTAATGGATACAGCCCTGATGAATACTGCAGACACTACTCTGTTCACAAATTGAAGCACTTCCAAAATCCACTGCATTTTGATAGACAGCATGACCATGTCTTATGAGTACTTAAAGCTCTAAGTGATACTAGGAGGTTGCCAAAATTGGCAAAGCTTTCTGCCCTGCTTGCTTCAAAAAAAAAAAAAAAAAAAAAGAATCTCAGGCTTGCCAATGCCTTTTAGTTATTTAAATTATAGCAGAGATTTTTAGAGACAATGCACTAGATCCAAAGCTCCTTGTGGATGGTGTTGGCTGAGGTGTGTAGCCTTAGTAAACCCAAGGCTATGCACAAAGAACTGCCACAGCCTAAGGAATTAGTCTCCCTTGCCCTCCAGCATTTGTTACTCCAAATTTTTTAGCATTCCTCAGCTAAGACCTCACCATCAGTCTCCCTGTGCCGACTCAGCGGCTCCATTAGCCCTCGTCTGTTTGCTCTGAAATTCCTTCCTCTGCTTTGTTTCTTTGGACCTAACATTTTTATTTTTTGCCTCTCTCCGCAGGGTGACAGCTATTTTATCACCTACAACAAGAAATGCTGAGCCTGTTGTGCAGGCAAAACATTTGCAAAGGGGCAGGGGGTACACAGAAAGCAGTAGGAAATTGATAAGGGCTGTAAAGTAGCTTTATAAAAATGCCGACAAGCCTGTTCAGGGCACGGAACACCTGCACCTCTGCCCCCGGCAGCGCTTCCTTCAGATGCTCCCATTGTTTTCATTACTATTTGTGACTTGATCATTAATAAATTACTCCTTTTTTTTTTCTTGTTGGTTCCAGCCACCAAGGGAGCCAGCAGGTGCACCACTTTTACAATTAGCCCTTCGTAATGCATGGCTGGCAAGAAAAGTTGTCTGCGAGCTGCAGAGTTTACCAAACTGGATTTCTGCTTGATGGCCATGGCACATGAAGCAATTAGAGGAGAATTTGCAGGAAAGCTCCTTAATGTAGCTGCTCATAAGGCCAAAAAGTTTGACAGAGGGGCTAAATCTCAGTCTTTGAGCTCTGCTCATAAAAGTGGATGTTACAAGAAAAGGGAGAACTGTGGGCAATGCAAAGGGCCATGAGAACCAGCCATTCTTTAAAAGCATCATTTCTACCATGTGGTTACCCTGCACTAAAGTTGTAGATTAATTAGATGCCTAACTCAGATGGAGGTGGGAGGTGTTCCTGCCCATGACAGGAGGTTGGAACTAGATGATCTTTAAGGTCCCTTCCAACCCAAACCATTCTGTGATTCTGTGAGATGAGACTAAAAGAGTGATGAACTAGGCTGATTTTGGTTTGAGAAGAGGCAGTATAGCAGCCACTCCAGCAAGATGCTTATCTCCATCTTTCAGTAAATTCAGGGCTGCTCACAGACAAAGCTTTAACTTCCTGGTCTCAGCATTCCTATTGGTAAAATAAAGGATATATTGGATTTCCTTTCTAATACAATATAATACAAGTTTCTTAAATACCATCAGAACTGCATTCAGGTAAAAGGCACAGGCTGTTGGTTGTTTTTTGGGAGCGCCAGGTCAGGCACTCTCAGCATTTATAGTGGAGTGGGCAGAATCTTTCATTTCATTGCACATTTTTCACAGGAAAACAAAAGAACCATCAAAGACAGACAACTAAAATCAAAAGAAAATGCAGAGGGGAAAAATATAATGACTATAGTATTAAAAAAAAACACAAATGACTTGGTAATGACTAAACAAAATGAACAGAATTTGGAAAACCCAAGATTTTTCATTTGCTGGCACATGGTCAGCAAAGCAAAGAAGTTACATACCTTAGTCTCTGGGGCAGTTCTCCTCCAGTCCACATGAGCTCAAGTGTTTCTCACACTGCTGGTGAGAAAGTCTGTTGTCTGTTAGAGAAGCCCAGCTGAAACACACTGCTTCTAAATGAAGAGAAAAGCAAACAACTATTAAGATTACATTTTATATTGCAAACCATCGAAAGCAGATCTGGCAGTGAGCAGACCTGACTCTATCAACTCTGCAGTGCTGCAGCTACTGCAGGATGCTCCAAGGAGGAGAAACAAGATCTGCAGTGGACAAACTCGTAATAATCTGTCCATTCCCCTGCTGCAGTCCAGGCTCAGACATAGAGACCAACTCAAACATTGATTAAGAAAATTAGAAGTCCTCTTCAAAATTTCTTTCCATGGAAGTGAAACCTTAACATCCTGTTAGTGACAGACCAACAAGCATTCAAGCACTGTGTTTTTCACACTCTACATGATGGCAAAACCAGAAATCTTTCAGAAGTATGTAATAAGAGATCTACAATCCATTATGGAGTCATCTCAGCAGCTACAAGAAAGACCTCTCTGCAATTACTATGAAGCAGAAGTCCAAATCTCTGATGAGGATCCTGATCACTGCATGATTAGATCATTCATTATGACCCACCAAGAATTTCCTTCTTAGAAGCAGAATAGGAGAAGAGACTGCAGAGTTATGTCAGTAAGTTTCATGGATGCAGACAACATAAGAAGACTGAGGGTGGTGAGACATGGGAACAGGTTGCCCAGAGAGGTTGTGGATGCCCCCTCCCTGGAGGTATTTAAGGCTAGGCTAGATGAGGCATTGAGCAACCTGGTCTAGTGGCAGGTGTCCCTGCCCATGGCAGGAGGGTTGGAATTAGATGATCTTTAAGGTCCCTTCCAACCTAAACCATTCTGTGACTCTGTGAGAAGAAACCCGTCTGTATCTGAGTTGGGCAATTCATATTTGACAAACCTGTTGCCTTCCCTGTGGAAAAAATCAAAACTTCAGATGATCCAGGAGATTCTGGGAGAGAGAATTTAAGGAAGGATCTGTTGGGAAAGTGTTTCAGTGGGAAATTCAATGAACACTTGGCTCAGAGCCACCAAATGAGGAATTTCTCACATGAGGCCAAACTGATGCTTTCTGCATAGCTGAAATACACATGCCCCCTCCATCAAAACATAAAAATCTGAAATTATTTGAAAAACTCTTTCCTTAAGATGTTATGTATAACAACATAGAACCTCGTTCAAACTGAAGTATGAAGACTCAAAGTTAATTCTCCTCAACAACACAGACTCTGAAAGAAAAAAAAATTATCCATAAACATTTTTGAAATCAGGGAGAGAAAAATCACAGTGAAGCTGGATACAATTAAATAGGGTTACATAGATTGAGGACACTACTGTTTGAAAAAAACAAACAACTGAAAACACAGAAACTGAAATGTAGTGGAATAGTAGCACAAAGGTCTCCATTTGTCAGAGTACAGTTTAATCTTATGTTCAAAACCAGGTCTTAATTTAGCCCAAATAGGTCTGCAAGTCCTGATCCTGGGAAATCTGGAATCTACACAATTTTATTGAGGTATGCAATTAAAAAAAAACAAAAACAAAAACAAACACAAGAAGAAAATACACTCCCCATTGCACTTCAAATGCACCATTTTCCCTATTAAGAGAATACTGTTTTCCTTTTTTTTTCTTCCTGCCTTTCTGAATTAACAAGGCTTCCTTTGTGTGTTTGCTTTGCCTGGCTGTGAGCATTAGCTGCCCCCAGCAAGGCCTGGGTTGCTGAAGGTGAGGTGCTGGAGGTGAGGGGTCTCCTCCCTCTCCCCCCTGCCCCGGCGCCGCAGCACGGAGCTCAGTGCTGGCAGCGAGGGCAATACGTCTTGTTGAGGCCACATGTTGTTAAGCCATTAGACTTCCTCCTGCAACCATCACATAGAGCCCCTCAGCTCCTTCCTTTTACTTGACCCAAACTCTAGGTTCTGAGAGCAGTAAACTCAATCACTGTCTTTTCCAAGTCTGCTATTAAACCTTGGCTCTAACCAGCCAAGAAATTAATCTCTGGTGCCCGACCTTCTCTCAGCCCCGTTGTGCTCTGCAGCAGCTACGTGCAGCCTTTGATCCCCATCTGCATGGCTTCATCCATAAACTAAAGTACCTTGTGGAGTCCAGCGAGTCCCTCACTAACATCATCTGAAAAAAAAACAAAAAAAACAAACCTAAAACATGTGCAGTCTTTCAGATTGGAAGTTTCACATTCTGCTGCCAAAACCAATCCTTAGATTTCATAAATAAGCCAACCAAATTAAATAACCAAATTAAATCAGAATCTTATAGAATCTCATAGAATCATAGAATAGTTTGGGTTGGAAGGGACCTTAAAGATCATCTAGTTCCAACCCCCCTGCCATGGGCAGGGATATTTCCCTCATGTCTTTGGTGTGAATTTTTCACACATACATATATGTACATATTGTAATGGGTGAAAAAAGCTTTCTTTCTCTAGTTGCCACCTGACTATGGAGCGAGACAATGTCACACATCCCTCTTCTCTTTGTCTCTGGAATGCATGTCACTTGGGCAGTATTGCTTGTTCCTCAGGAGGGACTAAATCATTACATGTTTGTTAATCCATCATTCATCCTGACAGCCAGCAGTGCATGGTGACAGCTACGGGCAGAGGACAGCCACCAAACCCAGGCAAGCTTTACGTTCAGATTCTATCTATAGCACCAGCATCTTGGGCATCTTAGATCTGTCTGCAGTAATTTTATTTTTGGGATAGTTATCAGGCTTGCTGCAATATAAACTGCTTCCTAGAGTGCCAAGGAAGGAATGAGACCTCTCTGCACCAAGCACAGTACCAAGCAGATAGGAAGAGCATCCATCATGAAAAATATGCCCATAAAAGCATGTGGGGCAAAACCAAGGTATTTATCCTGGTATTACAGGTGAGGAATCAAGGTTGAAAGCAATAAATTACTTTTCTTGAGGGCATGCAGGATATTTACAGGAGAAATAAGAAATGAACCTCAAATCTTAGTCTATTGCCCATCTATTTTCTGTCTAAAGAGCTCACAAAGTCTGAGAGAAGCCAACCTCTTGTGTTCTGCCACAGGGAAGAGCAAAACTGGCTAAACTCTCTGAAAAACCCCTCATTTACATGGGTTGAAGTTCACCTGTGATACCACTGCAAATGAACCCAAACACAAGCTGTTTTAACACAGCTAATCAGTCACTTAAGGATTGAGACAAGCTAATTTTTTTTTCTAACAGCAAACAATAGAAGATCTCACTCTGTTTCATAAGCCTGACTTTTCTTCTCCATATAAGCTTGTTTGGCAGAAAGCAATCAACTACTTTGCAATTTTAGTAATAATCAGTTTATCTTTTATAATTTTCAATGCTCTAGAGGTTCTACCCCTCTCACAAGGGGTGAACACACAAACACTTGGCGTTTGCCAAGAGTAAGGACACAAAATCCACTCCTAAAAAGTGTTGGAACCTTGTAAAGCATATCTCCTTGGAGAGCACCACTCCTCTTCTGTTTCTCTCCCCTCCCCAAATTTTCTTCCTCCTCAGTCATGCTGGATACTGAATCAATGGCATATATGGTTGTGCTCTGACGCTAAGGGTGCAGGGGTGTAGCAGCAGAAACAATAGCCAAGTTTTCCTTTTGTTTTCCACATCCAGCGTCAGTTGTGCAAAAATCACTCCTGCTTCTCTCTTTATACTGGAAAATATCAGACAGGGCACTGGCTGCCATTTCTCACTACCCCTTGACCGCACAGTGCCACCTCTTACAGTGAGGCTGCAGGTGTCCAGCAAGGGCTCAATTCAAGAAATAGGCTCCCAACCTCAGGGGCAGTTGCAAAACCAGAAGGGAAAATGCAGATCAGATCACCATCACCATGCTGCAATTGAGCTTCCTAAAGAGCATCCCTCAAATATTTCCTTTTAGAAGTCTTTGTACAACTGGTCTCCCTTCTTGCAGATTCCAGACAGAAGCACGAGGAGACATGATCCTTTTCATCCTCAAATTGCTGTCCATAACTATTCTTGCTCAATAAGGTTTGTCACAGACTTGAGACTATTTTTGGAAGCTTTAAAAATATCTAATGGCCACCTTCCCTTTTTGCTCATACGCAGCATGTTTTTATGTTTAATAGAGAGATTTTTAAAAAAATAAATTTCTGCTTAGCATCAACATGCCTGTTAAAAATAAAACAGCTGAGCTAGCAAGAGGACTTGGGCAGGAGGAAATTCTATTTATAGAAACTTTTACAACAGTTATCACAGGATGATAAGGACCACTACGAACCACAGACTTCACTGAGGGGTAGCACAGTGATCAACCAGACACAGGAGGATGTAACACAGCAGCACAAAGGGGACAAAGAACTTTTGATGGGGACTCCAATGGGTTTCCTGTAATATGGAGCATTGCATGCTCTGCTTCATAGACAGCAAGCTTAGCATCTGCAACAGGAAGTGTAAATCCTGCCATCCCAAGACACCCCACATCCTATTTGCATTTTAGCAACAACCAGTCAGAAGAATACTTGCACTGTTTCACTTGGTGTGGCTATGACAGGGCAGAAGAGTCATGGAGGAGGAGAGGAGCCTCTGTAGAACTGTGCAAAAGAGGTCATTTTCTCTGGAGCATTTACTTTTCCTGCTGATCAGACTGCACCTTCCTCATCCTGCACCCAAAAATAAAGAAAAATCAGGATTTCTGAGTTACCAACAGAGAAACTGCTGGGAAAAAAAAAGAGACATTTTCCTCTTCATTATAGGAGACCAAAAAATTACAAGCTTAGAGCAATGACCGATTGGAAGGCAGGAGCAGATCTTATTTGAAACAATGGAGCAAATAAGTCAAGATAATAATAGAAGTGAAATACTGACAGGGATGTCAGGAGTGAGTCAGAGCCACTGGCTTCTCTCCCAGCTCTGCCACCCGCTTGCTACGTGACCTTGCACAAGTCACTTCATCTGTTTGTGCTGCAAATTTCTCATCTGCATACCTGTATTTACCTTGCTTGGAAAATGCCTGGCTTTATAGACAGAAAGGAGACGTTTCTCTAAAAGAATAATCAAATATCTCTGCTACTCAATGGTCAGAAGCTATTCTAGAAGAGACTGGGTCAAATCCTGACTACAGTATCAAAAGAGAAGGTATTTTCATGTCTTGTCACAGTTAAAATATTATATTTTGAGCTTTTAGGTGAGCATAATAAATCAGAACAACTGATCGTTTCTGAAATTTCACCTTCATTCCCAAGTGTCCCTGTGTTCCCAGAAGGACTCCCATTGCAAACATGGATGTTACAAAAGCAGGTGCTTTAAGGCTTGCCATCCTTTGACAGTCAGATAACATACATGCAGATCTCTTCCCTATAAAAAAAATCCCTGACAATGAGACCAACTTACAGGGGCTTCTTTGGAAGTATAGTTCATTTTAAAGTAAAGTGGATGTACATTTTTGTTTCAATATCAAGCAGCAAAAATAAAATTGAAGAAGAGAAGCAAAGGGGAAGGGAGAGTTGAGCAGAGACAATGTAGATTGTTATGGGAATTCCTTTCTCATCTCCGGATTTTTTATGAAGCTGTTCTTCATTCAACTGTGTCACTTGGCCATCTCCCACCAACAACATTCAAGGGCATTTAAATGTCTAAGTATTTTCTCCTCGGGTTTTTGACGACAGCTATGCAAACAAACCCAAGGAAACTACAGAATCACCTCTTCAAACACATTAGCAAAATGTCCTACCAGTAAGAACAGAACCATGTGCTCGCAAGGTTAGATTCAAAGCTGATCTCCTGAGTGGGGAAGACAGCATTTAGTCAGTGTGCACATGAAGCTGCTCAGAGGCATCCAGCAATTGTCAGTGTCATGGATTACCAGGAAATAATCCTCTTGCCTCACACTTGGCAAAATGCTGAGCCACCCTCTCTGTGGCACCTTCTCCCAAGTGACAGAAGGGACCTGTGTGCATACAAGTTCTTCATGCTCAGGAACATGTTACACTCTGTGCTCCCACTCTCTCCAGAGTTCTCCAAATTGTCCTCCTATATTTCACTGAAAAATGACCAATCCTTGAAAATCTTGTGGTAAACTGTGATGTGACTCAACAGCACCAGAGCCACGACTCATATTTCCAGAGGGTGCCAGCATCTCAGCACCAAAGTGTTCCTGGCGCCAGGCTATCATTTGCTCTGTAATTAAATTGAATCCACTCCTTGGCTTGGCTTTATCCCTGAACAATACCTGCTCTTGAGCAATACATTCTCAGGGCACTCATACATCACCCAGGCGAACCCTGTCCATGATGTATTGGCGCAATACATCAGAGTGCACTCCCGCTATAAGGATCTATGGGCATCATACATCATCAAGGTGAGGCTGAGGGGTGATGTATGGCTCAGAAGATGGTACTGTGCAGCAGTGGGCCAGGCCAGGACCAAGAGCATAAAGGTTGGCATGACTGTTATCTGATTTCCTGGTGTTATAGTGCTGGCACTGAATCAGCCTTCCTGAACCATTGTCTAACTTTAGCCCCTTATTTATCCCAAGGCTTTGTATCACTGAGAGCACCTCTCCATAGTTGGTTGCATCATTCACACAAAGGTCCCCAGGGATGGCTGGTACACAATTAGTGGGAGTATATTCTCAGCTTGATGGGAAGGGTTTTAGCCCATTAACACTAATGGCAGCTGCAGCACTGCCGCTCCATATATCACAGAAGACACGTACATATGGACATGCTAAGCCTTGCATGCATCTCAGCCACCCAAGAAGCACTTACAGGTTATTGGGAATAGAACATTTGCTATGCTTAGAAAATCCATTGAAGCAAACAGTAATGTCATTGTCTTCAAACATTCACCAGCACCCCCAAAAACTTACCAAAATCAAAACATAAACCTCTCCAGCATGAGGAGGTATGTTCTGTGATGAAAGTGGCAGCCTACAAGCATGGACCTTGACACCATGGTGAAGAAAAGCCACCCATCCCCTTTGCCAGCCCATCAGATTTGAGCTCTGTAGGGAGGCTTATGGCAAGGTAGTGCTGCTTCAGGGCTTGGAGAAATGTTCATTTTAATAATGCTTTTGACAACCAAGGAAGAAAGGAAGCTGTCCAGGAGTCTTTCTTTTCATAAAAATCATAGAATGGTTTGAGTTGGAAGTGACCTCTACCATTGCCAGGGACACCTCCCACTAGACCAAGCTGTGCCTTTTTGCAAACAAGGTAAAATTAAGTACCCAGCAGTAAAAAGGCTCAGTGAAGGCATGTGGGGATAATTACTGTGGAGAAGGACAGAGACTGTCCCTAGATGAGCACAGAGGCCAGTTCTCAGAAGGCACACCGTGCATCATTGGAGCCTCTGCTAGGCACTGCCATACAGCATTTGGGACAGCAATGACCTGGGGAGCAAAGGTGGCTGAAACCAATCTCTGTGCTGCTTATGGTGTCACTCAGACTCTCCCATAAAGTGGACTTATTACTCCTGCATAAGAAGTAACAGGTATAATAAAATACATATATCCTGGCCAACACCTCTGCTTAGCCCAGACAGCCCTGAGGGACATCCAGGAGCACTGAGAGAACTCTGGGCCAAGTCACAGTGCATCCTGCTACCCCTCCAGCTCTGCAGGCCAGGATCTGACACACAGCACAACCAACATCACCTCCTGAGACCGTCACAAGGAGACTTCTAGCATGCAGGGAGGATGCTGGCACTGCCAGTGCCACCAGTTTGGGAAAGAGCCAGCCAGCCCTGCTTGGTACATGCAAAGCATGGCATGAGAACCTGTGTTCTGTGTCTTTACTAAGAAGTAAAGTTCAGCTGTCCTTAATAATACAAGCAAAGCGATTTTTCTCCATGTGTATCCCCCAAATCAGGCAACCAAGATGATAATTTTCTTAATTTAAAAATAAATTTAAAAAACCTAAGGCATTGACTGAAATAATTTCTCAGACTCTCAATCTAGTCTTTGAAAACAACCTGGAAATGACATTCTCATTAATTACACACCATGTGCTGGGAAAATGACAGCACCATACAAGCTGGTGATGACAAGAAAACAGCAAACAGCTTGGGCAGGTGGATCTCAAGCATACTGTAATGAAAAAATGCTTGTTCTCATGTAGGTTGGGATGGCCAGTGGCCAGTGAGGAGCAGGAGCAATGCTGATTGATCATTTCTGCACTGGAGACACAGTGAGCAATGGGTAAAGGACCCCTCCCGTCACACCTGGTTGATACCCAGAGGGAACTTCTAGCAATTTTTCCCCTTGTAAAGCCAAGACCAAGCTCAGCCTGGACAACTCATTTATCTTTGCTTACTCTTTGAGCTGCTGTCAGTGCAGCATGATTAATGACTGGAGCTGGGAGACTTCCCCTTCAGGACTCAGGTGAAGAGCAAAGTCAGAGGTCTCCCCTTGCTGGCTCCTATGGAAGTCAATAGGAAGTAGATGTAAACAGTAAGGTCCAAAAGAAGTGAGAAAAGTGTTCAAAGCGTGCTTCCACAGTGAGAGAGGACTTTGTGTTATCCATTACATAAATCTGCAAAGAGCAGCAAATCCTGTTTAAAACTGGAAAACAAAAACTGACTAGAGCAGGTAGGGGATGGCAAAAAGACTGGTAGTTTTACATGCTAATGAAGGATTTTAAAAACCTGGATTTACTGGTCTGCAATGAATCCATACACTTCTCCAGTGAAACTGAAGAACTCAGGAACCACTTATAAGAACTTCAGCAGCAGAGTGTTGAATCTCACTGAAACTGGAAAACGTGCTTAATTCATTGAAACTCTCACCTGAAACAACAGCGTGTGTGAACTAGCTTGGAATATGAGACACACAGAGGATGGAGCTGGCCAGGGGTTGCTCCAGCACAGGCTACATCTGCCTGCAGAGAGGAGGAAGAAAAAGGGGTGCTTGAGAGCAGGTAGCCAGCAAGCAGCTCATGGAGACAGCTGCATGCCTGTGGAGCCCAAGCTAATGCTGGACATAATGCTCGCTGGGAGAGACAGGAAAAAATATGCAACAAATCTGTTTCTAGTTGTTCATTTCTCCTGTGTACAAACAAACAAGACCCTCATGTGACCTTCAGTGACAACAATATAACTTCCATTATGATATAAAAGCAACTTGAGAACAGTTTCTCCAGTTCCCTGGGTTAACTATATCCTTTTTTAAAGGATAAACTATATTCTTCTTAAAGGATAAACTTTAAAAGGATAAACTATATCCTTTTTTAAAAATGTCTTCTTTTAGAGCCTCTCAGAACAATACTTCATTTAAAGATCTTTACCCAAAAGCATGACCCACGGACAAGCTTTGGCTTGCCAAGCCTTGAAAACCTTGTCATAGACTCCTAGAGTTGGGTTGAAAAGGACCTTAAAGATCATCTGGTTCCAATTCTCCTGCAATGGACAGGGACACCACCATCCTCACAAGGAGGGCAGAGAAAGGAAGAGGAGTAGACCATGGATGGAGTGGAGTCCTCAGGAACATGCAGGTGAGAAGCAGCTGGGGCAGGACCAAACACAAGTACCTGGGCTGCTCTTGGTGGATCCACTGCTTTTTCTTGGCAGAGAGCTGTTGACTTCTGGAATAAGAGGAAACAGCCTGGTTTCATTCAGGAATTGTTTGGCTTATGGAACGTGAACCTCTAAAGGTCAGAGCTGTGCCAATGGACTGCTTTTGTGAGAGAGTGAGTGAAAACAGAGCAAAGACTCAGAAAAAGTTTATTTTAAAGTATTTCCTACCATCTGCTCAGATCATGCCTTTAAAAGTTCAATTATCTTCTGATAAACTTAGCCTCCAAATTAGGAAACAAAATACCATTATTACAACATAAGAGAACAATTTCAGATTTGCTTCAAGTGCCAATCCAAATTTAACAAGCCCACAGATCCTGGTGGATAATTTCAGAAAGATCCTCAAGCTTCATTTCAAACTAGAGGAACAGATGAATGGCTGGACTATAATTTACAGTTATTCTCAAGTTTTTAATCAAAACTACCACAGTCCTCTGAGCTGGCCAAAACCAGACCTAGGATTTTATAAAAATGTATTGGATTTCTCCATGGAACCAGGGGATTTGGGCAGCTCCAGGCTGAGCTGTTGAAGAGCTGCACAAGCCCTACCTCCAGTGTGCAACACAAGGTCTGAAAATTCCATGTGCCCCAGCTTTTTCCAGAGCAATCTTTTATCCAGATGCTCTCCCAGCAGCTAGATCAACCTCCTCAAGAAATTTTTAATTAAAAAAAAAAAAATTAAAAGGAAACTTGTCTTAAGCTCTTGGCCAGAGCTTCTCAGTCTTGTGAACTGACACAGCTTTCTGCAGCATCAGGATTGTCCCCATGGATCCACACCCTGCCACACACCAACTCCTGTCACATAATATGTAGTGATGCTACTAAATCACTAGTCCAATTGATTTCCAATAGTAACAATGTATTTATCAGAAAGGACCCAAAAATAAATTTATCAAGAGTGAAAACATCAAGATGCAACACCATCACTGGCAAAATTTTGTGTAGGATTATAGATTCTTACATTTGTTGGATGGGCCTTTGAGCAACCTGGTCTAGTGGGAGATGTTCCCCAGAGCAAGGGGATTGGAACTAGATGGTCTTTAAGGTTCCTTCTGACCTAAAATAATTCTGCTTTTCTATGATCTTTAAGGCCCCTTCCAATCCAAATAATTCTATTATTTTACCCATTCCTATATGCACATCCTGGATAGAATGCGTTAGTGGTGCTAATTAGGAGCAGAGTAATTGCTGACAACCAGTCAGGAGACACTGATACCTTACACAGGGGCTGGTTCACAGGGTGGACCTATGGATTATTAAAACCATTGTGTTTAAAGGGCTAAATCCAGAAGATATAAGCTAATGACACAGGAACAGACCATACAGTTTTAAACTGCCTCCATTTACAAAATCATTAGTCCCATATTCCAAGGAAAGGAAAAAACTTTTAAACTGACAACTACTCCCAAGCAGTTGCAGATAAAAAAAAAAAAAAAAAAAAAAGAGAGATATTTAGAAGAGAATGTGAACTCCTATTCCTGATGGAAAAAACATACCCCTCTTGCTGCTCTCGTTGTTGTTATATTTTTGTATGGGGGGTTAAAAAAGGTTTGATTTTGCAGTTTAGCATGTTGAGGCCTCTCAGTGCTCGCTGTCGGAGGGTGCTGATTACCCAGCTTCATTCATCAAAGTGTCACTTTTCTGACAGCCATTAATAAATATACTGCCAGAGCCCCTCACACCTGGCAGCCATGGCACACTGCAACATGCAGCTAACCTAATTTGCTAATTGCTGCTTTCCCCATTAATTTTAGTCCTGTCTTGTTTGGTGTTGACATGGAGGGAAAAAGAAATAAGAGTGGGGAAAAAAAAAAACAGGCAAGGAAGCAAGCCCTGGGTGATGGCAGTTTATTCATTCCTCACCCTTTACCATCAGATAAATACCAACTTCTGGTGGCTTCCCAGTTCCTTTGCCCTTTCTGCCAGAGGACTGTGGGCCATCCTGACTTTAGCACTGCTGTGGGAAGGCAGATAATCCACACACAGTGTTTTTATCAAAACATCAGCCTAGAACGTGTTGCCAGACAATTTCCCCATCCTCGGTCCCTCAAAATTGTCCCCACCCTGCCCACTGCTGCACACCATGAAAGCCTGAGGGCTTCTACCTGCCCAGACCTGAGGCTTGGCTTTGCCAGCCCTTCCCACCTGCCAAAATCCCTTCTCTGTTAATTGAGCTCCTGGCCACTCCTGAAGAGAGATCACTCAGTTCCATTAATCATGTGATTTTCTGACAAATATCCGCTGGAAGGCCCAAGTGCAGATCCAGTCCTTTGTGACCGAGCTGGACTGAAACTCAGGTCTCCAGCCGAGGTCAATTAAGACGAGGAGTACCAGACCCATCAAACCTTCAGGCAATGATGAATTGTTGTTGCAATGCTGGTAAAAGTCTCCCTGCAGGACACTCACCAAGCTGTTGTACTTGGACCACACATTAGTGTCCATATGCTCCAAAGCTCTTCTTTACCTGATTAGAACTAGCCACCACTTTCTTCATCACCGTATGGTTTGGGTTGGAAGGGACCTTAAAGATTATCTAGTTCCGAGTCCTCTGCCATGGGCAGGGACACCTCCCACTACACCAGGTTGCTCAGTGCCTCATCCAGCCTGGCCTTAAACATGTCCAGGGAAGGGGCATCCACAGCCTCTCTGGGCAACCTGTTCCAGTGTCTCACCACCCTCACAGGAAAGAGCTTCTCTCTTCTGTCCAGCCTCAATCTCCTCTCTTCCAATTTGCATCCATGACTCCTAGTCCTGCCATCCTGTTCCCTATTAAAAAGTCCTACCCCAGCCTTTCTCTATGGTGGCAGCTTCTGCCTTGTCTTTTAGGGAAATGGGCAATACCACCCAGAAGCACCAAGGCTTTTTGTGCTCCAGGAAGGTGCTTGGCCTCAAATACCTGGCTATGAAGCAGAGATACCTGTGTCTTCCAGACCAATCATCCTGTTCTCTAGTTAATGCAAGAAATGAGCACATCTATCCCAAAAGTAAGGTCCATGTGCATCCTCCTGTCCCCTCAGCCTGACAGCTTGGGTCCTTCTTTCAAAGCCTCCTATTAAATACCAACTGCCATGCAAGTTTCCCTGTCCCTTCATGTAACTGCCCAGCACTCAGACCACAACCATGCAATGCTTGTGATGAGATAAATGGTCATCTCTCTCTCCAAGAACCTTACCTTTGAGCAACCAGCCAGGATGGCTTCCACTGTCAGTCTCTCCCCAATACAAGAATGACTGATTTTTCACCAAGATCTGTATGACACTAACCTGCATGCCAAAGGCAGTCAAATTTCACTTTTACTAGACACTTGCAGTCTGCCATCCACACATCAAATATCTCAGTCTTTGAATTTATTCAGACACTGGGGACACAGCTTTGGAGCAATTGCAATGAGCTCTCACTAGATAAAAGCAATAAAAGTTTTGTTGCTTAGTGCAAAACGAATGTTTTCCCTTAAAAGAAGCAGTAAGTATAAATAGATTAAAAATGGGTCATGTCACCAGAAGGGTCAAAATCTGGAATAATCTAGGTTGCTTCAAAGTGTTGAGTCTGTAGGAAAACTACTTTGAATCAGCATTTGTGTGACTGCTGCTAGCGGACCAGCACAGGTCTGGAAGTATGTTTCAATGGAACCTGCTAATCTGGGACACTGGACATTGTTTTTCCTGTTTTTGAAACACATGCATGTATCCTTTCATCTTTTCTGGCACTTAAAAGTCTACTGATATTTGTTTTTGCAATGGCTCAGCTCTCCTCATAGTTGGGAAAAGAGTAACCCACAGCTCTCCTCAATCCACAGACTGCCTTTTTGGGTATTTTTTTTGTAATCTTTTTGTATTTTGCCTTTACTCAGAGAAGCTGGGTTGGCTCACGTTCACCTTGAAATATCCACCACAGCTTTGGACTGCTGTCCACAAGACCCGAGTCCCCAGGGGGCTGAATGAGACCTGCCACATGCAGGGCCTTCAACTTCCAAGGGCCTCAGATGTAAAATATATTGTCCTGTTCCAACTGAAGTGAAAATGGCTCAATAAAGAGTAAAAGCACTTCAGCTTTCAGCCAGAAGCTTCAATTCATGGTCCTTTAAAGTGAAAATTACTGCCTCCATTTAGAAACGTCCCTGTAAAAACCGTCCCTGTCACAGAACAACCTGTGTGCGGCTCAGCAGTGCTGTGGCAAACAGAGTGTTTCATTCCAGGGACCCAGCTATGCATCTATTTGCCTGTATTTAGGTCTTTATGTTTTTTTACACCCGTTGGTGCTCAACAGCTCCAAGCAATAAGGCAGCACAAGTTATCACACTCCTCCAGCCCAGCAGCTTCTAGCTGAAGAGCCTCTCACAAGGAGGAAAACCTCCAACACATCATTTAACCCTGCAACAGGGAAGGATACAGCTTTATACAACTCCATGGGCTCTTTCTCATGATGCAGTCAGCTCAAGAAACAACAGACAGATCAGAGCAGGAGGATAATTATCAATATTATATCACTAGTACCCTTAACTCCTATTTTTCAGAAGTCAAGGTTCCCTTAGGGCTTTCACTGCTTTGCAGCATCACCCATGTCCTTTAAATTTCCAATTAATTTTCTCACACAAGCCTCAACAAGCCCTGACCCACAACCATGAGTGTTTTCTGTGCACAGGACAGGCAGAATGATGTAGCCAAGTAGCCTTCCCCAGGAAAAGTTTTGTCTGAGTGGATACCTTTGCTATATAAAAAGTTTTCTTTGAGAATGTTTTCTGACAAAACAGAAAAGAATGGAAAACATTTTGTTGGAAAATACCAGGTCAGTTGGAGAGGAAACCTTTTCATCTTCCATTCTCTGGGTTGCTTTTTTTTACTGAATTAGTATCATGATCATGGCAATGTCATGGGAGTAGTGAACACTGCAGCATGAGCCAGATCCCTCAGCTGGTACAAACCATCACGGCTCCACTAACTTTACTGGAGCCAATTTCCATCAGCTGATGTGCTTTTTACTACAGGGACATCAGCCTACAAATGGGAGAAACCTGTATTAAAAACAAATACCTTCAATCACAGCAGCAGAAAAATAGTGGCTGAGCAAAGTTTTCTTTCTCTCCCGAGTGCTCATTTTTGAGCACTTACCCATAAAAATTTCCCAAGCTTGGGAAAACTTCCTTTCTCTGGTTAAATTCACCTGATGGAGGCAACAGAGATCTGGTGACTCTCTGCTTCTTTGCCCTCCTTGAGGAGCTGGCAGCATCCCTGATTTGAGGCACTCAAACCTACAGCCAGCCAATAGGACAGTCATGAAAATCAAGATACGGCTGCAAACATCTGCTCTTCCTGGGAAGCTCAACCCTTCCCACAAGGAAAAGGCTGTTCCACCAGCCACATGAGGAAGGCCACTGTGTCCCCTGAATGAAAGCACGCTGAAGAGTTCAAGGCCCCTCAGCAGCCTTGCAGTGAGAGCCTTTTGTTCAAAGCCCAGAGCTGTTAATTAAAGACTGGTGATTAATGATTAAACTCCATGTGGTTCCTATCTCAGGCTTAAAAAGTCCTGAGGATGCTGACTTTGCTGAAGGCTTTGGTACAAGGATCTGGAATGTGGGTAGCTATTTATAGAGAAGTCTATCAGAGCTCTGAAAGGAAGTGCTCCTTTCAAGTAATTAAGAGGAATAAAAAAAATACCATTTCCAAAAAGCATAAAGGTCAAATATTCAGATCAGGTAAACAAGATCTCTGCCTGCATGAGCTGCAGCCAGAAATGAGCAACTGTTTTTGTGTGTGCTTTGCCCAACTGGGTGAGTTCAGCTCTCAGACTCAGGTCTGTATGGCAAGCTCTCTCTCCGAGGGAGTTCAGAATTCATTGTCCATAAAGCTTGTGCATCTTCATACCACACAACCTTCATGAATAATGAACACAAAGGGCTTCCATGTGACAAACTAACTGATCAGGGCACTGTTTCCTCAGTGTCAAGGGCTGTTTTAAAGGCCTCTCCAGTTGGACTTGCTATGCAGTATGTGCTCAGGTGTAGAGCTGATGGGTTCAGGAAAGCTGTCCCACCTGGAGAAGTACAGAATCATAGAATGGTTTGGGTTGGAAGGAACCTTAAAGATCATCTAGTTCCAACCCCCTTGCCATAGGCAGGGACACCTCCAACTAGACCAGGTTACTCAATGCCTCATCCAGCCTGGCCTTAAACACCTCCAGGGAGGGGGCATCCACAACCTCTCTGGGCAAGAAGTATTTTAAGAACAGCACAGAAAGAGGCTTTGGTAGCACAGGGGTAGTTTAAACAGCTCTTCAGTCCATGAGGCTGGTGCAAGGTACTTGGGTTTCATGAACACTGCAAAAATTCATGCTACCCAACGAGTTTCTTAGATTTCCTGAAAAAATTAAAACAAAGTGAAGATTGTCCTGGCACACTGCAGAACTGATCCACCCTGTAGCCAGCTGGATGCATGAATCCTTCCTGAACTGCATTCTGAAAGCTTCAGGGTAGGATCTGGACCTCCCAGCTTCAAACTCTCATATCAGACACTGCCAGAGAAGTTACATCTGGCTTCTGCAAGGAAAACACATCGGGCAACACACAGTCACGTTCAGACCTGGGCGAGCAGCCTCCAAACAAGGGCTGTCTGAGCTGCTCAGAGCCAGGAAAATCAAAATCAGCATGATATTTTTTGAGATCTGCACTACTGTGGCTGTTGGAAGTTTTGAAACTTCTTGAAGATTTAATTAAGGCACTTGAAATATAAATACTTCACTCACAACTGCAGATTTGGATGTTACTGGCCATTTACAGAGCAGGTGCCTTTCCTGATTATAAACTCTAACCACATTCAATTAGAGAAGGTTGTCTTATGCTCTGAATATTAGGGCCTTCCCATAAAATTGTATATACACATTTTGACAGCTCCTCATTTGCTTCATTCCAGCATCTGATTCACTGCAACCCACAAAACCATAGAAAGAATGGGTGGAAGGGCCCTCTGGTAACCTCAGATCCTGCTACCTCCTGCAGGCCAGGTCACCCATGGCTCTGGTTCCACAAACACTTAGTCTTGTGCAGTCAATAAGCAGATCCTGTTTGTAACAAAAGACATTACAAGTGACATTTTTCTTTCCATGGCATAAACTGTGAGAAATGATTCTATGATTCTATGATTGTTGTACAGAAACATTCTCACCATCACCTTTCTGATCAGCCCTCAGCCCCAAAACCTCTCTTTAGGTTTTCTTGATATTTTCATAATGTATTTTGCACTGCTGTGTCTCAGGTTTCAAGATCTTTCTACAAATGTGTTTTACAAGACACTCCCAAGCTTTACCATCTCTTCCACATGTGCCTCTTTCATACACAGACACGTGTTTGGATTTTGGCTGGTGGTTGCTCTAACTTAAGCTGTGTGGTTTCAGAAATGTCTTCTCACAACTACCCTACTAAAGGAGTGGCACTTCTACTTAGCCCACAGTATTACACAACTGGAATTCATTATATGGTTTTCTTTGCTTTGTTTTAGCCTGTGAAAAAATGTACTCGCTACACAGTGCCCCAGGCAGTTCATCAGCAGCAGGGCTCAAGCCCAGCACGACAGACATTACAGAATCATGGAATATTCAGAGACTGTATTAAAGTTACCAACATGATGTGGACATCCTTCTCCATCCTCGTGATAGTTCTCCTGGCTCCAGGAATGAAGCATAAAGTGCCTCCTGCAAAAAAAAATGAAGCCATTAGTGGGTAATTAATGTAAGCCTAGAATGCTAAAGCAGGATGAGTAATACGTCCTTTGAAGTTTAGCCACAAGAGAAGGGGGAGAAAAATCTCACTTATCAGTTTGACCTGTCTCAAAGCTTTAATCAACAAGAGGTCTGAGATGATGTAAAATAAAGGCCTTTGCCTGGAGGAAATAGTCACTTGTGTTTAAAATGTCATAGGAACAAAACTAAGCAGAGGAGCATTCAGTCTTCCTTCCCAGTTTATCAGGGCATTCATGGACCCCAGGGCCCTCACTGTATTATTGAAAACAGTAGAATGAAAATTCAGTTAAGCTGATTGTTTTTTAAGATAGGTTTTCACTGAAGTACTCCTGCTCCCAACAAGTATTTCTCTACTGCCTGACAATGGGGTGGTCCAAATCCCACCATGCTATGGACCTTGTAAATGCAGGACATCAGCCTTCAGTCTAGGAAATGATAGTAAATGTCAGGAGCTTTAGGAGAAACACCTGATTTGACATTAAAGTTTTGCCAGAGTAGGATGTCTTTAAGTAAGGTCAAAATATGTGAGAAGAAAGGTAAGACCACATCCTGAAGAGCAAGTGAGAAGATTCAGAACTTTGTAGTCCAGAAGACCAGAGAGAGCAAGCATGGGTTTCACTGCAACTTTCAAACTGAATTCAAAAAAGGATCAAACAGACATAATTTCATGCTGTTATTCTGAAGTAATCTCTTTGAAACTCATGAGCAGGTTACTCCTGGTTTAACTGAAAGAGAAGCTTTGCTTCATGCTCCTCCTAACAGTTGCAGCAGGACACAAACATCTGGGTCCAATTCCCCACCGATCCCAGCCCTTAGTTACCACAACTGCAAAATACCTATTTCACAGGAAAGTCAGAAAGCCAGCATGAAGTACATTTTTGTGCTGACAAATGCCATTACAATGAAGTATCACCTGGACTCAAGTCTGCCCTATTCCCCGTGTTTCCAATTTTCAAACACACCAAAGACTTATCCTCACTTAAGCAAAACAAGTCAGAAACGTGGCAATGGAAGATAAATGTATAAAGCAGGAACGCAAAAGGAAAAGACTTAGAATGAGATTGAAAGTACAACAATAGGTCCATTTCAGAGTGGGAATAATTAGCCCTTTAATTAAACTTATCTTACTGCTAGACAAGAGCAATGCTCAGCAACACCTGGCCTGGAACATTCCTGTCTCTGCAGGCAGCAGATGGAGCTCACAGACACCATCCACCTCCCTCCTACCAGGTCCACAGTAACTGTGCCAGTAATTAAGGGACAATGTCTGAATTATTGTGAACATCACCAGACATTTTCTTATCTGATTCGCCCTCAATAGGCAAAGCTGGACTTAGTTTTTTGCTGAATTTCCCCTTGTTCCTCCCCACCTTTCTGCCATCCTAATGTAACACCCCTCATCTCATTCCTCTCCAAGGAAATAGGCTTTGCTGAAACAAATTTGTCCAGGTGTCAGCCAGTACAGGTCTGAAAGTGTTAGCCTTCAAGTTAACTGCTTCTTTGACCCCTTTTTGGTGCCCTGAAGGGGAATTAATTTAGATATCAGGCCTTTGGGATCCTTTTCACATCACTCTTGAATTCTTTACAGCACAATGACAGAACAGGGGCAGGTTAAAAACCTACATGCTCCTCTAACCTTCCCTCCAACAGCAACCTGGTCTGGAAAAACTAATTGAAGGAACAAGTCAAATAGATTTAGCAATCATTTAATATCTAGGAATTATATTTTTTTCCATGAATTAGGCTATTTGAACCTAGATTAATTTGACACATCCCACTGTTCCATAGCAAGTAGCTTCATAGTGTAAGTATCATATGAAAAAGTAACTTCCTTTATGTATATTAAATCTGATGAATTATTTGATATTATTTATCTTGTGACAAACACAGTGATCAGTTGTTCCCTGCTTACTTTCTCCTCTCACCTCAGGCTTTTACATGCCTCTAACACAAAGGTGTTTCCCTTTCCAAGCAGGAGAATCCAAAGTTAACATCTCTATGGAGAGCAATGACTTGTATTATGCATTTAGTTGCTTTTACTGCCCTTTGTTGAACCTTTGCTTTTCTAAATGTACATTTGAGATAGGAAAACGAGTCCTTCACAGACTATTCTGACCAGGTACATCACAGCTGATAATTGAGCCAGTACTATGGAAATTACTCCCACATCTCCTTCCTGAATAATTTTGAAAGCATCTTGCTCAAAACCCATCCTTAACTTGAGCCCCAGTAAAGACTGATTTTCCCCATTTCCTTTCTTTTGAGTTTACCAACATAAAAGTTTATCCACTGTATCACCTGCTTAATATCAGAAGATTTCCTAAATCTTTGTCCAGCCTAATGCAGTATTTAATCTGAATTCTTTCCATCATAACCATTTTCCTGGGATGTGGCAGGAAACTACTGACAAAAAAAGCTTTCATAAAACAAGTCTCCCAGCTGGCCAGAAACAGAAGGACCCATTTTAACTTAAAACCCTCCTGTAAAAATCTCAAATGAAGAGGTGTTAGCCCATATGCTGTAGAACACAATGAATTTTGGCAATGTGTGAATTTTAACTTTAAATCACTTGAATTCTAGGCCATGACTTATGTTGGATCAGAGAAAACTAATACATGTGCAACTTGGAAAAGCTTCATAGACAGCCTGCAGTGAAAACTTGCAAGAATTGAGCATTCAGTGGTTTCAGTTTTGACAGATAACTTTCTTTATCTGAACAGGAGTCAAGAACACAACCATCAGCCAAAGAAAAAGAAACTAGATACATCTAATACTCATGGTACAATAGTTTTGCCTATCCCCTGTGTCCAATGTCCCCCACAGCAACAAGGAGACAAGTTTAAATGTCACAAGGAAAGTGCTATCTGTGGCTTTTCTAATGCCATCAGCAAACAGGGGACTCAAAATCTTGAAAAATAGCAAGTCTACTATCCTTAAAATTTAAATTGTATAACAAATGAAAATCTGTAAGGATAGAGAAGCTGGAAAAGATAAGGTTTATACTAAGGCATTAGAGTTGTTTGAATAATAATAAAACTGGGTTCATTAAAATGTTCACAAAAAAGCATGCCAGATTTCTGGGGTGAGATTAATCATGGCTTGCAATTATTCACTTGAAAAATCAGCATGGAAAAATGAATCATGATGTTTCATCCATTGTAGTTCACATTCTTTGTGTGAAAACTCATACCAGAATTTAGTGATTATTATTCTCTTGTTATCCCTTGGAACAACAACACTGATTCAGAGTCCATTAGTGTTAACCAAAAGAGAAAATAAGTTTGAAGGTGAGCTGGTCCAATTCCTTAAAAAAAGCATCTGACAAAAAAACCCTACTTCTAACAGTGCAAAAGCAGTAACACAGAATGAATCTACGACAAACCTAAACAGGATTTGCACCAAGATCTCAATGGATCTGTTTGGATGAGCAAAGGAGAAATACAGGTTTGTGTCTTTCCATAAATTTGGTAAAAGGTTTGCATTTTTTTTATTGTTCTGATTTAAATAAAGGATGAGGTTGGCCAAATAAACCTCACTTAACCACACACCAAATGAGTGTTCTCATCTGCTTCGCAGCTTAGCTCCCTTCCAGTTTGCACAGAGCAGACTGATTTGTCAGCAGCTTCAAAGATGGTTGATGCTCACAAACTGAGCAGTTGGAGGAATAATAGGCCTCATTTTCATATGCAAAGTGGAATCAGAGTTGATCCTTGATAAAACCTGATTTGTGATGTCCATATTAGAATCTTAAGCAGTCACCTTAACATAAGGTGCATACCCAGATGAACATGGACTGTGTTTGCTGGTGCAGAGATGGTTCTGGAGCAGACCCCCTCTCTGTTACAGACACCCAGAATTATTTGTAGCATCTCATTTCCTTTGCTGTGGTTAATTTTGCTATTAAAGTAAATTTACCGATTCATTACTGGGATAGAAGCAGGTGCATTTTACATAACATTTCTGCACCCCAAAGCCCATGAGGCCAAACACTTTTGGTCCTCCACCCTGGCATCCCACATGCAGTGGAGTGGGATCAGAAGTTATTTTTAAGAAGACACATGTAGTGTGTCTTTAAATGCACAAATAGAAGGGTAAAACCTCAAAATCCAGACTTTTTTTTTTAATTTTTTTTTTTTACAGCTTCCATAAGCATTTCCTGGCAGCAGTGTGAGATTTCCCTACTACCAGTGTTCCTCAGGACACAAAGGGAGAGTTAGATCTGTGCTCTACAGGTATTATTTTGAAATACTAGTCATGGTTCTGGGAAGTGAAGAGTAAAAAGCTAAGACTGATCAATAAGGAGACCACAGAGTACAGATGGTTCTGCCTGACAACAGGACACAGCTCCTGCAAAAGGCTTTTCCTGAACAACACCATGACTATTACATGACAGGATCCAGAGGAGATGCTGTGCGAGAAGAGCATCCCTTGCCTGAGCACAGCTGCTCAAAAAGCAGCAGAGGGCCATCAGCAGAAGATCAAAAGGTGACTTGTTGACACCAACAATGGGTTTGACCCTCTCCCTGCAGGTAAAACAAGCATGGCTCCCTCTCTGCACCATGTCTTCTACCTGGGCTTCTGCTGCTTTCAGCAGGACCCAGCAGCCCAAAGAGACATCCTGCACATAGCATCCACAATCTGGGCACAATTAGAAAAGCAAATTGACCATTACGTCCTTTATTAATCTACTCCAATTTTTCTGCTGTGGAAACACCTAATTCCTCTGCTTTGGCTACTGGCCCCTAACATAACAAGTTACATGGGACTTGTCTCATCAAAATATCATCATGTCTAAATAGAGGATCTGTCTGAACCACAGTGAAATGAGTAATGATCACAATTACGGGCTGTATAACAGTCCAGTAAAATCTAATTAAAATGATCCACATCCCATCTGCCAACATCAGCCATAGGAGGAGTGGGCAGGGGAAGAGAGTAAATAACATTGCCTTATTTTTTTAAAATATCAAATATTTCACAGTGAAAAAGCTATCTGTATTTTATAACTAGCTCAAAACTGCTCTGCCAATGAAATTCTGTGATTTTTGGAGATACCTCACCCTTAACTTAAGAAGTCTTGGGGGCTGCTCCCTAGGAGAGCATCTCAGGAAGAAGTTGCCTCAAAGTAAACTTTTCAACTGAGCCCATGCAGTTTGCAGTTTGAATCCCTCAACTTCTTTTCTAGTTGCTTTAAGTATCTTGGGTTAAGGTGACTTCTAATGATGTAAGTAGGTTTGTAAAAAAAATATAAAAACAACAAAAAATCCCCACAAAAACAAACCAACCCTCCCACACACACTTTATTCTATTGGTTTTTTCTTTCTCTGGAGAGCAGTCAAATAAAAGTATGGTCTTACTTTCTATACTTAGTGCATCTCCAAACTTGGACTCCTCTTGAATTTTCTACAGTGAACAACAAATAACAGTTCATATTACTTTCTATCACCTCTTCTGTGACCTGTTCTCATTTTTAAGAGAGTGAAGCTAATGTTTTGCCTTCTGAAAACAGTGAATATGAAGTTAACAAATTGCCAAGAAGCATAATAGTAGAAGCCTACTATTGGAAAACAAAATAGATTTGGAATTACATCATGTTCCACTCATTTCATGGACCACTGAATGGAACCAAAAAATAAAAGGACAAGATGGAAAATATTAGGAAAAAAGATGCTCAAGTCTAGTTTGAAGGAAGAGAAATACCAGGTGGTGGTAATCTCACCATTCTCATCTGAAGATTCCATGAAGTACACTGCAAAGCCAGGCCTGGAGAGAAACTTAAGTGGGACTAAAGAGAGAACAAGCCCAAGAGCAGCTTGAGCTTTGTTACAAGGATGACTTCAGAGGGAGAGTTCTTTACATGCAATTCTGTCTGGAAGCCACCCATGGAACAGAAGCAAATGTGCTCTACTCCAACAGAGGAACTCACTGATGCAAAGACACTCACTCTATTAATACTTGATGATATTGCACTTGTGTTCCATCACTGATGGGTTAGTGAAAGGATGAATACTTCTCAATCATTTCTCCATGACATGGCTAGTTTTTATGGTTGAGTTGCTGTGCTTTGGCCTTGCAGTAGAAAATGTTCCTGATGGTTTGAGCCACATCTTTATCCTGTTGCTGGTACCAACTTTTATCCAAGCATTGCTCACAGTCCTTTCTGCACTTAGGAAAGTGTATGCGAGGGAACAGATGTGATCCTCCCTCCCAGTCTAGAAGGTATGGGGTCATTTCTAACAGTTTAATGGGAACTCAGCCTTCATCCCATCTCTGGTGTTTCATTCAAAAGAAGAAGTGCTTCTCCTTACTAATAAAATCTTTCTAATTTTATCTTGTTACATCACCCTGTTAGCACTCTTTAGCTGCATCCTCAAAAAGCTCCCTGACTCTGCATGTCCCAGGTCATACCTCTCGTCCCATCCTCTCTTCTTCTTTCATATCAACAAAAGGCAACATACTCCAGCTGCCAAGTCCAAAATACTGGTTTTAAACCAAACTTCAGAATATTAACTCCTGACATTTTATGTAATGATCAATTTTTTAACACAAATTTGAGAATATTTCTATTAAAAGTTTCCGAAGCCAACCAAAATTTTTGGTTTCCAGAACAGGAAGGGACTGACAATGAAAATTACTTTTCTTCTAGCAGAATTCACCTGGGATGAATTTTGCATTCTTTTTGTTATTAGTCTCAATGCATCTTCAAAATTACTGTCACACTCTCAGCTGTTTCAGTTCTGCATACATTAAATACCTCACTAGTCACTTATCAAGTAACTTCAGCCCATTTTCATGCCACTGGGCCCAGCTAAAGCAGTACATTTTTGCTATTAAAGCTTCACAACTTTGCTTTGACTGTGGTTGCTCAAATTACTCAAAGTTTGGTAAAACAGAGACACAACAATCTCCAGCATAAGTGTTATGATAAACTGAAAGAGGGGAAATACATATTATACACATCACCTCTGGGAAACAATAATCACAAAAGTTATTAAACATTCTGTCATAGGCTCTGCAGACTCCTTTTACCTCCTGCCCAGTTTTGTTAGCAATAAAGGCAGGTCACTAGTATTTGTCACTTTCAAATTCATAATTTACTACTCAAAAGGCAGCAAAGATACATTATATTTCCATAAAGGACTATGAAGCTGTCCAGTTTTCCAGAGCTGCAGAAGGACTGAAACCCTGTGCTATGTCACAGGTCCTTTCATGCATTATGGATATGGTGATTTTACAGTGCAATGCCACAGTTCTCACCTTTCCTATTTGTCTGGTATGTTGGATGATGCTGTAGGAGATGCAGCAGCTTCTGAGATTGACAAACACACACCCTTTATGAAGAACCAACAAGAGTCTGGTTGAGGTTATTGCCAAATTTAGGGCAGGTATTTGAACTTCTTGTCCAACAATTCTGGTGTTACAGTGGTCTAAAAAAAGTATGTGCTTTCACTGCTAATTATGGGTGTCTAATCTGTAAGAGAAAAAGGTAGATTGTAGAATCCATTTGGTAAATATATCAAGCCAGGATATAGAGGACTTTGACTTGCAAGGCAACAGTCTTCAGAGCAAGTTTTCATACCTTACATATTGACATCATGTCTTCACTACTACAGGTTCCAATTAGATTTTGTTAAGCAAATTCCTTGCTTTTGTGTGTTCTCTGGAGTCTAGCAAGGTATTAGTACAGCTTTTTATTTCTTCCTGACACCTCTGTTTTAATGAAATTTGTAGATACTTCATCTCTTTCAATCTATACACAGCACATGCTTAAAACAAGCAAAAATCAGGCTTTAGTATTTTTAAGTTCCCAAAATTAAATCTTGGCTTTGCACATTCTCTGGACCCAGCTTTACCTGACACACTGTAGCAGAGAGCAGCATTTCATTTTTTCCAGGTTTGATAAAGATGTAGAACACAGTATCATACTCTAAAGCTAACTGCTATTGACTTCAGAAAAGTTTACCCAAATTAGAGCCTAAAGACACAGAGCTTTCCTATCCACAGATATGCCAAGAGACATGCTGTGGCAGTGTGCTCTCCCCCTTTTTCCCTCCTTTCTCTCCCCTGCCTCCTGCTCAAATGTTACCCATCAGTGGAAGGTGTGATGAGCTGCTCCTGGAACTTGGAGGACAGTTGACTACAGTCTGAAGGGGGCACCTAAATACTCTGTTCCCTTAAGAATATGACTATAAGTCAATTATCTTACTCCATAAATATGAATCAGCCCAAGAGCTCTTCAAGCTTTCCTGTATGGCAGTGGCTACAGGCCAGGACCTCCCCTTGAGTGGGGGTGTTTGCTTAAGGCTCTCTGCTTCTGCTCAAGAGATTCTTTGCCTCAACAGATTCTCCTCAACCAACTAATGGCATGCTAAAAACTTTGAAATCTTAGCTAAGAGATATAAAGGATAGATTGCATATATATATATAAATCATGGAATGTTTTGGGTTGGAAGGGACCTCAAAGATCACCTAGTTCCACCCCCCTGCCACGGACAGGGACACCTCCCACTAGACCAGGTTTCTCAGTGCCTCATCCAGCCTGGCCTTAAACACCTCCAGGGAGGGGACATCCACAGCAATTCTGGACACTGTTCCAGTGTCTCACCACCCTCACAGTAAAGAATCCTTTAAGCACAAACTGTTGACCAAGTCTGGGACTAGGACCTGATCCAGCCTCACTCAGACTCCTCTCCAAGAAGGAGTTTAGAGAGCAAGGGGGTCCTTTCTGAACCACGTGACTCAATAAAGCTTGTTTGACCCTGTCCTCTATGCAGTAAGAGTGTACCTTGACACTGAACTTTGTAAAACACTTGTATTTATTCTCAAACTTTGTTAAATCACTGACTTAAATTAATAAATATTTCATTACTTCTCTCTTACATGGGAAGTCAATCACTCTGCCTGACACATGTCAAGCCTCATCACATCCAGCAAAAGAACTCCCATTTGAAAATTAAAGACAGGTTCCAAAACCTCTCTCTTCATGGAACAAAGATTTTGCTATGTAGTTAATTCTGCAGGATTTTAAATTTTACTCTGTATGCCCTGCTTTTTCCATCCACAACATTGTCGATGCTCCTTTTCTCTTTAAATTGAATCTTATTCTCTGTTCTCTTCTCTCCCCTAAAACCTCCAAAACTCTTCATCATACCATGGAGAAACATAAAATAATTCCAGATCTTCAGTCTGCTCAATATAAAAATTTCATTATGACCAAATTCACTGTAAAAGACTCCAACCCTAGAGAATAATGAGCAAACAGCACACGTGGGCCATGTGCCATATATGCCTGAAGGGAGGGGAAAGAGGAAGGGACTGTATTTGCAGAACAAGAACATGCATTTCCAAAGGAGGATGAAGGTTCCCATATTGTTCTATAAAAAGTGCAGTGCATGATGTATTTCCCTAAAGCCAAAACTATGGAGGAACTATTAATGCCTGGAAAAGACTGGGAAGGGAGGTTTATTAAATCAAATGAGATTCAATACTAACAGAGCACACTGCTGTAGATCCTGAATCCAATATCCTAGATGAGACAGATAATGATATAGTCAGTAGGAGGTCCTTCCAAAGGGGGAAAAAATGCATCTATATCTTCATTTTAATTCTTCCTTTTTTTTGTCCCTTTCCCTTTCTATCTTGAACCTTTGCAGAAGGGAGGGGAAGTTTGTTTCATTTCTACTTTTTCCTTGCTTAGAAAAACAAATACACGATTTCATCACATATACATACAAGCGACCAAAGCCAGAAATTCACAAGAAAGTGGCATTCAATCAGGAATTTGAGGATTAGGCTGGGAAGAGAAGGAGATGAAGTGTTCTGGGTTGTGGTAGCTTGTGCATCAATTTGCTGAAACTCAGTATTCAAGTGAAAAGGGCCAACATCCCAGCTGCTCTAGGGGAAACCAAAATAACTGAAGTCAAACTAATTCCACTGATTTACCCCAAAATCCCCTGGTTTATTTCTGGCCCATTCAAACTGGCATTACTGAATATATCCACTCTGAGCTCATACCTTATAAGCAGTAATAACAAATTCTCATTTTCTAAGAATCCTGCTAGCAGAGAGCTGGTGTTCTTTGCTTCCTAATAAACAGTGTTTAGATGACAAAGGAGAATTTTGTTCAACATTAAAAGAGGGTCTCTGCTATCCATTTATGCAGGTACAGTTTTCATCCTTACTCACTGGACATAAACCAAGGGAAAAGTCTGGCTGCAGGACTGTGATTGTCAGTGTGAGCTCAGCAACAGAAAGACACAGTCACCTTGTAGAGCAGATCCTGTAGTACAGTAAACACAAACATATGGTATAAATTACATTGCTATTTCCTTGATTTACCCAAGCAATGCTGACATTATGAACTGATAGAAGAACAAAGCCAGATACATTTGAGTCCCGAAGCTACTGATCCCAGATGTGGTGCACAAAGAGGCTGTTGCAGACACACAGAGACTCCCAGAAGCCAGCAGGAATCGCCAGATCCAGGGTCCAGTAAACAACTCTATCTGTCCCATTGTCAGATAAATCAACCAAAACACAATGCTTATATACATGCCTTTATGTGAATATCTGAGGGCAGGATGAGGCCTATTTAAATCTGAAAAAAAACCACGCCACCCCTTTCAGAGATGTTTTAGAGTAGTATAATTCTAGATGAAGTCAGTAAGATTTTTGTAAACTACACTGAATGTTTTTCCCTACCCTGCAAACAAGGAGTCAATAGTGTGTAGATTTTATCTTTGGACTTCAGGGAGATACAACTCTCTGACCAACACAAGAAAGAGGAGCTCTGAAATCTTCCCAAGAGGGAAGAAGAGCCTGGCTACTTCTGCTGACTTCCACAGAGAAGCTTCTCAACCTGCACTTCTTTGTCTTTTCCCCAGCCCCACAGAGATCCTGACTCTGCCGCTGGTTTTGGAGCGCCCCAGCTCCTCCTCCACTCCCAAATTGTGCAACTTCGGGTTTAAAGTTACTGACAAACTTGCAAAATTGTGAAGGAAAGGGGAAGCAGAGGAGAAATGAAGAGGCTGGCTCAGCAATGGGGGACTGCAGCTGCGGCGATCATGTTGCTCCCTCTTGTGAACTGAGCGAAACAATTTCACTGATTTACTGACTTGTTCCTAAATTTAACTAAAATCACGATTTAACAAGTGATTTGCAGGATGTGTGAATATATAAGCACATGCTAGGAGCTACATCTTACACAAAAAATAGAGAAATTACTTATTTTTAAATACTCTATTAGATAAACACCATGTTCATGTCACATGACATGTAGCCAGATGTGATCTGTGGCCCCTCATCTTGCATTATCATGGGCTTAGTTTAAATACAACATACCAAGTGTTTCCACTATTGTTGCTTCTTTTGTGTCCCCAAAAAGCTCTATTAGGAGTGATATAGCTGGGGGTTCTATCAGCACAAACAAGGCTGGCCAATGTCACATCAGTACTAAGAGGAATTTTTAATGCTGGCTGCTGTTTTATGGGAATTTTCAGGCACTATTGTGTGCAGAGTATAAATATTTATTATATGCCATGTGTTTGTGAATACATGTACATCCACAGGATCAGGCAGACCCAGTTAATCAGCCAGTTTGAAAACTTCATTGCTTTCAGATGAAAAAGAAAATGATATTAACATATCAATAGCATGTACATGCTGGGAGGGTTATTACCCTTTACATCTTCAGGATATCCAAGCACCCAAACAGGCCCAGCTCCATTAACACCCTGTCTGAAATATTCCATCTGGGAATTTCTCATTTCTCCCCTACTCCTTCCCCAGGTTTTCTCCTCCCTTATCTGCCTTTCCTCTTTACCCTTTTCCTCTGTCTCATTTCTCTTTCCATTTCCTTCATTCGTCCATCTTTCTCATCTCCCTTTCATCATTTTTTTGTTGTTGTTGTTGTTATTTTTTCCTCTCTCTTTTTTTTTCCCCTCCTGTTCTCCTTCTCCCACCTTGGTCCCTCGCTGCCTGTTCTGCTTGAAGTTTCCACCTCGTGGATGCTGTACCGCTGACTTCACATTTGCTGCGGTGTGAACTTCACATCTGTGAGTGGATGACAGGAAAGATTAATAACCCTGCCTTCCCCTTCTCCTTGACTGTGGGCATGTCTAATGAATAAATATATAAAGAAATAACAGAGCTTAAAAATCACCCAAAGAGAGACCCAGTGCCTGGGAGGAAACAGTATTTCGAAGAATCTACTCTTGAGAAAATGAACCAAAAAACAAACTAGCAACAAAAAAAACCCCACAAACCCAACCCTGCAAACTCTAATGATCTCTAGTTTTCACACTAGGCTTTTTTTTTGTTTTGTTTAAATAGAATCACAGAATGGTTTGGGTTGGAAGAGACCTTAAAGATCATCTAGTACCAACCCCACTGGCATGGGCAGGGACACCTCCCATAGACCAGGTTGCTCAATGCCTCATCCAGCCTGTTCTGAAAACACCTCCAGGGAGGGGACATCCACAGCTTCTCTGGGCAACCTCTTCCAGTGTCTCACCACCCTCACTGGAAAGAACTTCTTTCTTAGATCCAGCCTAAATCTCCCCTCTTCCAATTTGCATCCTAGTCCTGCCATCCCATACCCTTCTACAAAGTCCTACCTCAGCCTTTCTGTAGCCCCCTTCAGGTACTGATAAGTCACTATGAGGTCCCCCTTGAGCTTTCTCTTCTCCAGGCTGAACATCCTTAACTCCTTCAGCCTGTCCTCATAAGGGAGGTGCTCCAGAGGTAAAGGAACAAGCCCTTTCTCCAGAACTCCTTAAAGAGAGCGATTTAATAGCAATAATACATAAGACACAAGAAATGTGGGGGAGAGAAATTGAGCTGCCCTACAAAACACAGTGCCTCTCAGATGGTGAGATCAGCACGAAACCCCTGTCAGTAACATCTCACACAGACCACAGAAATAACACTGCAGAGCCTTAATGCTAAAACAAGGAAGGTATTTTGGGCAAATTCAAGCTTTTCCGTGTGAGTCAAAATTTCTGCCTTTGGCTCCAGGCCTCCTTAACACCATCCACAGCCATTCATCCAATGAGGTTTAACAGCTTTTTGGCCAATTCCTTGTTTATACGTTGATCACTTGATTTAATTAAGTTTTAAGTGAAAGCAGAGACAAATAGCACAAGGAGTTCCACATATGATGTGTCTTCAGCATCTCTGGAGGAGGACAGAAGGTACGCACCTAACTTACTCTCACTTTTGTCCTCTCTCAGTCCAAGGAGATCTTTTATTCTCAAGGAAAAGAAGATCTCTCAGTGGACAGCTATAGGACGGGACACCTCATGCAGTGCACACAACCATCCACATCACCTACAGCTGTAGGCAGAATACAGTAGAGGTCAGAGTGGAGTCTTGGAGTCTCAAGAAATTACATAAAGAGCACTACTACTGATACTGCAGTTAGAGCTAAACACATTCAGCCAAAAAAAATAGATGCTCAAAACCATAAACATCCAGGGGAAGGGAAATAATTACATCAGGAACTCAGCTCCACATTCTGCTCTTGGGCAGATTTGTCACTACCTTTGCCAAATAATTTACACAAGCACAAAGAGAGGAGTAAGCCCCACTCACTCACACATGTTCTTTGCTGCATTCCTGCTAAATGCTTGTCAATCTGTACAAGAAAGAACATCCCAGGTCCTTCATCACCTGCTGCCCAGTGCAGGCCAGAGGAATAAGCATCACTTGACCACAGGTTTTTTGCAGATTAATTTTTCCAGAGCTGCAGGGGAAGGAGACCAGGGATAGGAATCATCATGTTTATATGCAACCACAAAACACAAAAAGACATAGTGCCCAAAAGCAGCTTATTCATCCTCTGCTACTTTTCCAGTCTCAGCCACATTCACTGCTTTAGAGAATGAGTATCTCCTCAGCTCAGCTGGGACCTAGGTCTTCACATCACCCAGTAAATGCTGCCCTGTGCTAACATCCCTGCAAGTGGCATTGGCCCAACATGGAGCCATTTGGACTCCAAGACAAGATCACTCCTGCAACAGGAAAAGCTGAAACATGCCATTGCTGCTGTTCTCTTGTCCTCAGATAATTGCATGCTTTTCCAGGTCTGAAACCAGGACCCTTTCACAAAATCACAGAATCACAGGAGTTCAGGGATTAGAAGGGACCTCAAAAGATTATCTAGTCCAACTCTGAGTGGCAGGAACACTCAAATCAGGTCCCACAGGAAGGTGTCCAGGTGGGGTTTGAATGTCTCCAGTGAAGGAGACCCCACACCCTCTCAGGGCAGCCTGTGCCACTCTTCTGTCGCCCTCATCCTAACAAAGGCATTTCTTGCTGATCCTTCTGCATTCACAGAATACTCCTTCCTGACTCAGAGAGAAATAAATCTGTACCTTGTAAAGCAGGACTGAGATTACCCTCTGTCCACCACCATGTCCTCTGCCAGCACCTCACCTGCTCTTTGCTGAGCCTAGCTCTATGAGGCAGACACACACCATCACTGCAGCTTTTCCTTCTCTGCTCTCATTTTAACTTCCAGTGTTGTTTCTCATTCTTCAATCCTGAACAAGGGAGGAAAAAAAAAGCAGCAGGACGAACTCACCCTTATACTTCCCTACAATATCTTAAGCTCCCTCTGTCCCTTCACCACAGGTAAGATTTCAAACCTGCAGGAGCCACATTAAGCATCTCTGACAGCAGATAAATCCCCAGTTTCTCCCATATTTCTTCAAAATACATGAAACCAAAGGTGGCAGCAAGGTTCTGGCCCCACAAGCCTTGTCTGGGGTTGCTTGCAGAGCCAAATCCTCCTCTTCCTTCTGGGGTCCATCCATGCATCTCACTGGGTAACTGCAATAGGGAAGAATAATTTGAACATTCTTAAAAATATATCTCCTTTAAAAAAAAAGGAAAAAATTCAGCAATGTAACAAATGTAAGCTACTCTGAATCAGCTTGTTAGGTTAAGTAGGTCTGCAGCTGCACAGAACATCTGGCCTTTAAAGAATAAAAGAAAGAAAAAGGGAGATAAAGTATGTCCCTGGTAACTCTTGTACATGGGAAGCATTTTAGTCACATGAATTCACCAGATAAGGCACATAAAATCATGGGAGAAAACCCATAGAAAAAAAAAAATAGAAATCATGTCATCTTTTCATAAATATGCATGTCAAAAATATGACTTTTAAAAAACAGTTGTTTTAAATACAGTTACTAATGAAGAACAATATTGAATCTGGTCCTGCAGTTTTTATTTTAACAAATCAGCTGCTGTGGTGTGCTGCAGGGTTAGGCTCAGTGCAGCCAATTTTGCAATTATTTTCCTGCATTCCTGCTTAAAAAATAAAGCAATTTTTCTCCCTGAAAATTTTGCAATACCCATGGATAATAAACTGCTTTAAAATGATGGTGACCTTCAGCTTTAAAATTTGAAAAGAATTCTAGATGGAAGAAATAAATTCAGTGTAAATAACCACTGGGTAATTAAATTTATTTTCAAATGGCATCAAGGTTCAGAAGAAAGAGAATTACAAAGAGTATCTCATACAGACATGCATAAAGGCTGTGTCTGTATAATTAGTTATCCAGCAGTAACCAAAGTCTTTTTTATATGGATTGATTATTTTGGAGATTGCATCTTGCAAATTGGAACTAGAAATGCTTTTTGTGCCATGTTCAAACATGAAGATGCCTTTGGTAACACTACAGGCTGAGGAGCCCAAATAGATATTTAATTTAGATTGAACAGGACACTTATGCCATGGTAAATAAATCAGTTTATTAATGAAAGTCTTTTCATTGATGTTCAATGGCTGTGGTATCTGTGGAAATGCTGCTAATCCAAAATAAATGTGTTTAATAATCAATTGATATGTGTTTATAATGCAATAATTGTCTTATTAAATCAGAATTAAATGCCTGTTCGGAAATGTTAACTTAGAGCTCTAGTAAGACTTCTGAATGAGGGTATAATTAATAATTCTTTTCCTTCTTGAAAGGGAGTAACAAATTGATTGTCAAAATATTGTAATGGAATGTAAGCCCTGCAAATGAGAACTTTGAACTGTTAAGTACAAGGAAGAGATAACTGTTCAGAACAGCAGACTAAAAATTCTACATTATAATTATTACATTTAGTAGGACTTATTTTAATGGGTTTTAGTAATTCTATAGTCTTCTCTTTTTAATCAAAGTGTTTGATGACTGGGAGAAATCCTCATAGCTACTTACTTCATCAGATTTGCCTTTTCAAAAGCCATTCTGAACCACTGAAAATCCCCAAGTTCTTTCCTTTTTTGATTCCTTTTAGACGTGTGTTTTCTTTTAAAAGATGGGGGGGGGGGAGGTTGATTACACTTATTACAGTTAACTCATTGGTTTTAATTACAAACATATTCCTTCCCATCAGCACAGCACTTGATCAAAATAGCAGAAATAAATATATTAACACATCCATCAGTTTCCTGTCCTCGCTGTCTTTTTTTTTTAATTTATTTTAAAAAAAAAAAGAAGTTGTAAAACATCTGTTTTTCCTATCCTAAGGGCTGAGTTGAGTCGTGCCTGGATTTCTGCTGCTTTTCAAGGACTGCACTTATTTGTTTCAGTGGTGTCAGCCTTGCACCCACTGGGGATCCTTTACAGCAGATGCAGGAGAACCTCTAGCAGCAGCAACTGAGGAAGATCATGCTGGGAAGCTGGCTCCTGAGACACTGCAGGGACCAGGAGAGAGAGAAAGAATCTCCAATCCTACGGGTAAAAGTGGAATTTATAGATACTTGTAAGACAGAAGCACATTCATGGTCTTAAAGCAAAGAGGCAGCTGGGTACCACTGAAGATGCTCTGGGCCATTCAGGTGCTGCCCCAGCTTTACTCCTCACAATCAGACATAAAAAAACATCGTTGTTTTTTATAAATTGGTTGCAGGAGGAGGGTGTGAGAGCAGCTCAGTTCTATTTAAGGAACAGTGATTTTTTACAAAGGAACTGAAAAGGCTGCAACAAAATGACAAAATGTCCTTTTTCTTCTGGTCACCACTCAGGAAGCTATAGCCCTGTCCACTTCTGACAATTATCTCTGTGAACGACCCAAAGTACTGGCAGACCTCCACTATTCCCTTGAGTAGCAAATCCAATCCAAAGCAGCAGCACTCTCCCTCTTTCTTTTGGCTATTTGTGACAACTTTTAGCACAGTTGTCTCCTGGCACCAATATTTATAGGAATCATTGGTTCAGGGAATCTGCATTTAGAAACCAAAAATCCACGGTGGATCTGACTTGTCAGGACAGAAAAGCACTGTGAGGGGCTGCATCCCTCAGTCAGACTGCAGGAACAGCACTGTGAGGGGCTGCATCCTTCAGTCAGACTGCAGGAACAAGGCAGAAATTCTCAGAAAAAGGATTAGTCACAAAGTACCCACAACATAATGAACAGAGAGGAACAGGGACAAAAACCAGATTGCTTGGATAGTTTGCAAATAGAAAAGGGATAAATTCTCTGAATGAATTATTCAGAATGCAGCCAGCTCTACCTTGGTCCAAATTTAGCTCCCACAGGAGCAAATGTAAGTCCCCACAAAGTTGATGGTCCCTTTTAACAGGAGGTTTTCTACAGGACCTGTCACTGCTCTCAGTCTTAGACCAGAGATTAATTTCTCTGGAAGCCTCCATCAAGGTGGAAGGTACATTTTCAGTGGCTGATATTACATGCATCAACCCAGGAATGTTTCATAAACCTTAAAAAAAAAACCAACTTGTGTCAGTTAAGTAATTAACAACATTCCAGGAGACCATCAGCTACCAGAATCTCATTGTCCTCTCTGCATGTGTGCTGGACTGTATAAATATATTAAAAAAATTAAATTTCTCATCACTGGAAGCTCTGTGTGTGCACAGCTATTACAACCAAACTCTGGTGAGTAAAAAGAATCACCTCATCAATGCGATACAACTGTAATTAAACACTCAAGCCCTGTCATAACAGCAGTCAGAGCTGAAAAGATCTGACATCACTTGGAAAAGGAGCATGTTGCAGAAGAGAGCTCAACCCCTTCAAAAAGAAAAAGAAGGAAGAGGGATGGAGAGAAAAAGAAGGAAAATAAAGAAGAAAAGCTACTATTTTTGCTAACCAAAATCCAGAATTCTTAATTTCTTTATAATTTCTATATAAATTTCTATATAATTTCTAAAATGCTTTTGTTTTAGCTGAAGGATCCACTTCTTGTCATTTACTTCACTGGATTAAATTTTCCCAGCCAAGTGTTCATTGATTAGAAGGGAAGAGGAGCAATTCAAAACATCATTTATTCCATTTGCACATTCAGGAAGGCCTTAATATCAGAGCTTAATATTTTTATATAGAGCCAGAGAGGTTTGAGGGCTTCCTCAGCATAGACGGGGTGTCATTTAGAAGAATGATATGGTTTAACACCATCTCTGAGCTGCCAGCCTCTCGGAACATTGGAAAATATTCCCCTTTTACAACTGTAAAAATAAAAATCAAAGTTCTAAGCTTAAAAAAGAGAAGTAGATACCTTTGACTGGCGACAATAAATTACACCTTACAATTACAACATCCATAACATTTACAACATTTACCATTTTTATATGAATGTAAGAATTAAACTGAGTGAAAAATTAATAAGAAACAGAATTTCAAGGTCTCGGAATGGCTTTTTACCGTGAATCCAGCCCAGCTCCAGTGCAAAGCACTAGAGCTCCATCTTGTGACTTTCTGCTCCAAGGAAAGCAAAATAATTAAAAAGAAAGATAATTTTGTTTTTAAATCACTCTAAGATGAAATTTCGTTTGCTGGCATCACACATAGAAGCAAAGCAGAGACAAAAACCAGCCAACTAACTATTTTTTTCTCTATTTTGTTGTGCAGAGTCATCTTATTTTTTGCTTAAGGAAAAAAATTCCTGCTTTTTCCTAGCCCAAGCCCATTGCAGAACCATTGCCAAGAGTAGGACCTAAATTAAATAAACCTGTGGTCTGGAAGAGAAAAGTCACTGGGCTGCGGAAGGGCACAACACAGAGGCCACACAGCTTCCAATTGAAACCAGTTTGCAGTTGTTCAGCACAATTAATTTCTCTTCCCATTAGTGTCTTCATTCATCCCCCATCCCTCCCCAAAAGAGCTATATGGGCCAGATCTGATGCATCCTAGACCCTGCAGGTATTTTCTACTTTTGTTATTTATCATTTGATTACCTTCTCAGCAGGATGCACCTGAACCAGCCTTTCTCACCATCTAAACTTGCCCCCCTGTCTCACTTGCTGCCCACAAGGAGCTCAGGGGTGAATCTGTAAGTGCTGTAAGGAAGATAAAAAATAAATAGAAATTTAAAAGGCACAACTACTTGCTTCTTAGACAGAGAAAAGCTTCTCTCTGTCATAAAATGGGACTGGTTCAATGTTGCCACTGGCAGATTTTGCTGCTTAGACTTTACTCAGACACAGGTAGAACAGACCAGTCTTCTCCTCTAGACTTTTGTAACATAATAATTATTATAATCCTGAATCAGCAGAAGAGAAATCCCAGCTTAATTTTTGATCCCCTGCACTAGAATGGGATCCTTCTCTGGAGGCTATCAATCCATGTCCCACAGCAAACCATGCTCAAAATTCAGATTTCCACTCTGTGCTCCATCCAATCAAGGGGCATCCCCGAAGATATATTTTTGGGAGCCTCATAAATCTTAGAGCCTCATTAATTTGAAATTAAGCCAGAAGGGGAAAAAAAAAATCAAAACAAAACCATCAAACTGGCAGCACCAGATCTATAACACACTCTGTATCCTATCAAACTGCCCTCCATGGATAAGCAAATGGCTCTATGAATTTACAATGAGGCAAAACGTTTGCTGCCTCCAGATTATTGGTTTGAAACTGGCCTGATTGCCACCCAGGCTCAGTGTCACCAGGCAAGCCACCCAAAGCCAGCCCTGCTTCAAGTCTAATTCCCACATTGGGACTGCTGCATGGAGCCCAGGTCATTTGAATCCAGCTAAACAAGGGGTTGACTGCAGGGAAACTAAGGAAGGAAGGGTAGTAATGAGGCACCACAAATCACTCAGCAGTGAAACCTCTCCCCTAACTACTAACTCTATTACTTGCACTGGTTGTGCTGAAACCAAGGATGAGACCTTGAGAGACAGACAGTGCTTCTACCTGGGTCTGCCAAGTAAGATCAAGGTGTTGGAGAGAAAGGAACCATCCCCAAGGTCTGATTATAAGCAGCACATAGAGATGAGAAGAAGATGGCAGTTCATTCCCTCACCTCCACCCCTGCTGCTGTCCCACAGAGGGCTGAGTAGGAACATCTCTGCTGTCCCTGGCAAGGCTGGAGGTTGGCCTAGGAACAGCTGGCTCACCCACAGCTAAAAATAACCAGTGTCTTCCTATATGTGACTAGAACCTTAGGAAACACATTGTCAAATTCAGGGAAAGGCTAATTGCCATTTCCCCAAATCCATTTGTCTTCTGGCACTAGGTCATGCAACCTTTACTCATCCTGGGACAGGAGTTTGCTCCTTCAGGACTTCCACTGGGACTAAAGTCACTCTCCTGGATGAAAAAGAAAATAATATATGAGATGAAATAGGGAGGAGTAGAAGGATGAGCTGCAGTTCCAGAAGTTTTAGAGGCTGCAGAGCAGCCAATGCCACCTCAAAAGCAACATGAAATCCACATTAAGGAGAGCAAAAACAAACCTAAGAAAAGGGAAAGTGTAGCATGGACCTCAGAGGAAATGATAGGATAATTAACCCAAATATATATTAGTCTTTCTTTTTTTCCTAGGCTCATCTACACAATGGGCTGTATTTATTTTTCAATATACTTCCCATCAAAAAAACAAACAAACAAAACAACTAGAGAGGATACAGGAATTGACCGACATTTCTCTATGTTTGCATTTTTTTGCCAGGAAGGGCATAAGCTGATTCTTAGGGAGTTAATGCACCTGCCATCCCACTGCTGACAAGCAGTTTTTCAGAGGAACATGGAATTTTATTTATTTATTTATCTAAGGGGTCCTGAAAATTGTACTCGGGAGACTTCTTGAGTCCTGCCAATAACTAGCAGGTACCAACACATGTATGTTTTTGACTGCAGAATGATTGATGGTGCTTATTTGTGGCTTGCTGCCTAAACCTCTCCTTTCCTTTTGCTTTGTGTGTGTGTGTATATGTGGGTTTTGTTTGAATGTTTTGGTTTGGCTTTTTTTTTGAATAATGAAGACACTTTAGCCATTTGGGTTGGGGGGAAGGAGGGAGAAGCTGGGGCACAGTTCCTTGCCTGGAAGCGACCACAAATTTCAGGTGCTGTGTTCCATAGAG
>VZTY01001909.1:62137-117913 GCA_013400935.1 Turnix velox
GTCCTTCTTATGTTGAGGGCTCCTGAACTGAACACAGTAAATCCAGTTGGGGTCTCACCAGAGCTGAGTAGAGGGGCAAAATCACCTCCCTTGACCTGCTGACCGCACTTCTTTTGATGTAGCCCAGGATTCCCAAAGGTCACACCTTCGTGGCTTTAGGAATGCCAACTAAGAGAAGATGAGCTGAAGAGCTGGACTCACAGGACCTGATGTCCCCCACTAGCTTCAACTGAGAGTTTTTTGCTTCTGATTAGTTCTAGCCCAATTCTATGTCCCAAATGTCCTGTAGTAGCTACAGGAGAGCATTTTTCATTTCACTTGGGTTTAAACCAATTTAGGTCAGACTCAGATGTGAAAGAAAACCAAAATGCATTAGGTGAAGATAGCCAAGTGATTTTCTTCAGTAGTGCCTTCCTGATATAAGTACACCCCAACTAGAGGCACCCAGAAAGCCCCTGGCTGTGACCATCTCTCAGCAAATGAAGGCAAAGGAGGGATTACAGACAGCACGGAGAGATGGAGAATTTAATGTCCCTCAAGATAGGTAGCCTGAGCCCAGGCTTATACATCTAAGTCCATAAGAACTGCTTTATTATTAATTACCTTCTGTCACCACCCCACCCTATTAAAAGTTACTGTGTTTTTTATGTTAAGAGTGAACCTGACTCCATAAAACTGACAAAAGCTGTGGTGTTTAGGACTAAAGCTATAGAACCCTGTAGCTGTATCATGAGGTAGTTACAGTTCAGTATCATTTTACACATAAAGAATTTGAATCATGCTTTTTGTAGGAAAAGCTCAGAAGAATCACACTGAATTACAGCCCTCTATATTTAACATGACAGTGAATAGTTTACGATTTATATTATTATTATTTTATTACAACAATGATGAGGGGTCAATGCAGAATGTGACCTTGTATAGTAAAAACTCCTTTTCGGTCTCAACAGATAGGCCAGGCTGAAGTGAGCACAGGAACCAAACACTGATACAGTCTGTTGAGCTGAGCATATTTTGTGCTGGTTTTATGGAGCTCAGGTAAGTGAAAATTGAAGGGAAACTATCAGGAGGAGAGCATAAAAATCAGAAACAGGAAAAAAAGAAAATAAGAAACAGGCATGTATGAAAGGTTGAACTGAATAGTTATTCTTTGATACCAACATGATGCCCCATATCTTCAACCAACAGCCAGGCTCCTGCTCTCTATCCCCCTCAATGCCAAGAAGCAGCATCATGAACCCATTTGACAATCCACTGATGGATGAAAAATATCATCACCCTCTGGTAACCTTGTCAAACTGTGACAGGGCATACTTGGCCTCTCATGTTCCTATTTGAATACACCTTTGTCAAATTCATTAACATACAGGAATTTTAGACAAGTCAGTGATAGGAGTAAAATAGCATAGAAATTTCCCTGTACAAATGTTAAGGACTAAAAGAATAATAAAATGGCTTGGGTTGGAAGGGACCTTAAAGGTCTTCTAGTTCCAACCTCCCTGCCATGGGAAGGGACACCTCCCACTACACCAGGTTGTTCAGTGCCTCATCCAGCCTGGCCTTAAACACCTCCAGGGAGGGGGCAACCTCTTCCAGTGTCTTGCCACCTTCACTGGAAAGAACTCCTTTCTTATATCTAGCCTGAATCTCCCCCCTTCCAATTTGCATCTATTATTCCTAGTCCTGCCATCACATATCCTATCAAAAAGTCCTACCCCAGCCTTTATGTAGCCCCCTTCAGGCACTGATAAGCTACTATGAGGTCCCCCTTGAACCTTCCCTTCTCCAGGCTGAACAATCCCAACTCCTTCAGCCTGTCCTCAGAAGGAAGGTTCTCATGTATAGGAAAACAATTCAACTTGCAACACACTATGATCCCACAATCCAGAAAAACACCACAGTATGACATGACTTGTACCACAGTAACTAACACACAATATCTGGAATTCACTAACACCCCTCACATCTCTTTTCCATTGCCAGCACAAAAAACACCCACAGCCCTTCTCCAAAAGGGCTGATACATGACCCAGAATTACTTACACTGTCTTACCTGCCCACTGCCAGCAAACCAGGGAACAGTGGAATGAAACAGAGCAATAAAGCACTGGGTAAAACTTACAGCACCTGCATGTTTAAGCCAGGAAAGAAACAGCTCCATGCAGACACCAAGATGCAAAAGCCAAAGCAAAAGTTGAATTCTCTGTAATTCAGCTGAAGAACTTGTTCTCATTTTGAAGATTTTCCTTAGAACTTCTTTAGGTGGAGAGCAAAAGGGAGGGGAAAAAGGGTGGTGGCTTTAATTTGGGTATACTGCGAAAGCCCACATGCTCCTAACCCCAGCCCAGGACACAAAACATTCACCCACATCAAGCTTAATGAGCTCCACACAAAGCCCAAAGCCTCCAGCTATTGAGTGCTGCAAAGGGAAGAAGGAGGAAACGGACACACCATAAATTGCAGGGACTCAGGTGGGCACAAACACCCCACTTGAACCAGCAAACACCCCTCTAGGGGCCACTCTCCTCATATCTAGAGCTACAGTGCTATCTGTTGTTTCAACTCACCATGACTAACTTTCTACATCTGGCTGTAGGGAAGGCTGGAGGCAGGGAAGAAGAATCTCATTTAACTCTAAATGTGGGAAATCAAAGTAAGGGGTAACAGAAGACACTTGCTTATTGATGATTCTTCACTCATTGCCCACAGCAGTGGGAACATGGTGAATATACAGAACCTGACATCACTTGTCTTGTCCTGCTGTCCCTTCTGTAGGCTATCAAGGGTACCTGTGAATTCATGCAGTCTCTTCCCCAAAATCTCTGAAAGTTAACCCAAAATTTTACCTTTACATAACTTCCCACCTGAATTATATGACCAACTTAGTTTTGATTCTGATAGTTGCATTTTAGCTTGATCTTATCCCTATATGTTCATAATACCTTTTCTTTTTCCAAGGCAACACAAAAATTTTTAATCTTTTTGATGCATGTAGTTTTAACCTCACTAGGCAGTTTTCAATCTATTTGCTTCCATTCCATTCTTTTTTAAAACAGAGTGAAAATATTACTGCCATTTCTTTCTATCTAAGGAACTTGACTCCTGATGAAGCAAAAAGCATCTTGACTATGCTTGGAGCACACAAACCCTTCCACAAGCAGGAAAACCTTCCCTGTGCATCTCCTCCAGGCTGGAACTGAAACAGGAGAGACACCCTGCACCACCCTCACATTTTAGGATCTTAATTAATGCAAAGTTAAAATATACATCCAGCTAATCCTATATTTATTTCCTGATCAGCAACCTCTAGATCTCTAACCAGAAGGGTTTATTTAAAGCAGACTCTCTATTTTCAGAGTGCATATTAAGCAGGTGCACCCTTAAGCAGGTGCAAAATCAACCTGTTCATTAATGTTTCTTTGAATCCTTAATGGTGCTTGCAAGCAAATAAATCCAGTTAGTGCAATAAAAGGATTTATTGTCACCCAAATTTATGCCAGCAGCTTAATCATAACACCTTTTCGTCTGGCAGACTTTCTCGAGAACAATTTGCCCCACAATTTGTCAGCAAGGAAATGGCCTTGTATAAATGTTGGGAGAAAATAAATGCTAAGACGTGGCACAGTCTTTCATTCCTCTAATTGCCCTGGGAGTTTAAGGGAGACAGACTTATTTACTCACAGTAGGAAGTGTGTTGCAATAAATTATCACTATTACTGGCTTAAATAAGTCCCTGACAGTGACAGAGCTGAAAGAGGAAGGGAAGTGAGGGGAGACCATGGCATCCTGAGAGTGCACCTGGTGAATAGTGGGTGTGTGAGGGCACGTACATCCACGTTAGAGGTAATGGCACTGAGGTGTTAGTGTCCGTATGGGAGCCTTGGAAAATATACATTGCATTTTAAAGGTTCTCTCAGTGTTCAGTCTCTTCCCAAGAGCATCATTGAAGAGTCTGTTACACAGGCATCCTCCTCCCTTGCCTTGCACACTTCTGACTATTGCTGGTGGCCAGATCCACAACTCAACTGTGGTGGCACCACTCACAGAATCACAGAATCACAGAATGACCCGGGTTGGAAGGGACCCCAAGGATCATGTAACTCCAACCCCCCTGTCTAGCAGGGCCACCTAACAAACACATCTACTAGATGAGGTTGCCCAGGGCCTCGTCCAGCCTGGTCTTGAACACCCCCAAGGACGGGGCNCGCAGCCTTCTCTTCTCCAGGCTGAACAAGCCCAACTCCCTCAGCCTGTCCTCATAGGGGAGGTGCTCCAGCCCCCTGATCATCTTCATCACTCATGTTGGCCCAGGATAGAACTTGCTGCTGTCAGGGACAAAGTCAATGCCCCTCTCTGCTCAAGAACACCTGCACCAGTGCCACCAGTCCCTCATTTGCAGCACCTTCTACGTGGAGTGGCTTTGATATGAGGGCAGGCTTAGAGAGCTGGGATTGTCAAGCCTGCAAAAGGCTCCTTGAAGACCGTAGAGTTTCTTCCAGTGACTGAAGGGGTTACTGGGAAGGGAAAGGAAGCTGGGAATGGACTTTCTGTAAGGGCATATAGTGACAAGATAAGGGGTAAAGGCTTCAAACTGAGTGTAAATTAAGATTACATATCAGGAAGAAGTTTTTCACCCTGGCAGTGTTGAGCCTTTGACCCAAGTAGCCCAGTTAAGCTTGGGCTGCCCCATCCCTAGAGGAGTTCAAGACCAGGTTGGACAGGGCTTGGAGCAACCTGGGCTGTCAGGAGCTGTTCCTGACCAGGGGAGGCAGGAGGAACTAGGAGATCTTTAAGGTCCTTCACAACCCAGCACATTCTGTGATACTATGACCTCTCTCCTTACAGCCCTGGTGGCAGGAACTGAGCAAACAAGGTGCCCATGAGGAGGGCTCACCTAGAAGTCAGAGCTTTCACAGCTGAGCCCAGCATGCAGCCACACAGGCTTTTAGAGATCAGGAGCCTTGTCACATGAATCCAGACATGTATATGAATTCCTGAACAAGCCAGTTGAAGTGAGAAACTTGAAAAGTCTATCTGCCTTTCCTCAGCACTGCCATTTGTTAGCTCCTTCAGATGGCATCCAGATACCATCAATAACAGGAGGTTCTATTGGCAAACCAGCAGAGAGATGAGCACAGCAGCAGGAATGAGCAAAGACAAACCTAATGTTCCCAGCCCAGACACATCCTCCTGGGGTCCCCAGTGTATGCCAGAGCCCCAGAGACCATCCTTGAAATGAGATTTGCTTATTGCCATGACAACAGGCTGTTGTTGCCACAATAAAGACAAGCTTTGAGTATTTCCCCCCTGCTATTATTATTATTTCTTTATTTTCTATCCCTTTTCTTTTTTTTCCTTTTTTTCCTTGAGTCCCTCTCTACAAAGAGTCCCTCATTTCTCTGAAACAAATTGCCCACAGCTTGCTTTCCCATACATCACAGGGTGAGGACCAGGCCTTATCAACGTTGCTCTGCTTTTCCCATCTATTACCCAGTTTGTTTGCACTTTTATCCCATCGTCCTTGCACAAGGGAGAAAACATCCATCATCTGTACATCTGCCAGCTGTCAGGGGGCTGTCAGAGCGATGACAGCCAACATGACAAAACTGTTGTAATGCTGCACCAGCTCTGAGGCTCTGAGCTGAGATTAAACAGCATGGGAAGAAAAAGAATAAAAGGAAAAAAAGAAAAGAAGTAGATTCAGCTACAGAGAGAAAAAAAATTTAAAAATCAGGAACTGTACCTTGTGCAAAGAACTACACCAGCTCCCACCATGAGGTTCTCTCCCAAGCTGCCCCTTTTCCACAGCTTTATTCTTGCTAAATATTCCCTTCAATTCACGTGCTGCTCATCCATTAGAGTACACCCCTTCATAATGTTGGCAGAGACAGTGAGGAAGCTACAAAATGAAATCCAAAGAGCATTTTTTTATCAAAGGGTGAGATGCTCCTAGCATGGCTACAGCCCCAGTGACATGAAGTTGCATTAGAGATCTCAAGTTAACTCCCTTCCCATCAGAGGACAAGTCATACTGATATAAAACTCTTTGGCCCAATACAGCTACATCCCAAATTTCATGCCTATTGGCTGGCCATGCCCTGTTTTTAAACAAAGAGTCTGGGAGGGATCAAGACTTGCTAAGAAGAGAACATCTCCTCCCTCGCTCACTCAGTTACACCTTGTTCTCCCCCCTGCTTTTCTTCACAGTCATTCAAATATAAAAAGTTCTTCTCCTCTACCACATGTTTAGCCACCATTAGAATAGAAACCAGTAATAAATCCTCAGGATGGAAAAACATCTTGTGCCGGAGTCACTAGAAAAATTATCATTCACATGGGGAGGGAGTGGTCCTCATGTTATTAAAGACATCTTCTCCTGAAACACCCAGCTGGTGACATGCAAGAGACACAGAGCAGCACTGCCATGTTCTCAACAGACAAAATGCATGGCAACTCCTTAAACCTGGACTGCAAAGTCTTGCTGTCAGTTTGCTTTCAAACCTATAGGTCTTTTTATTTTTATTTTTATTTTTTTAGGTAATATATAAATATATCTTTAGTAACAAGATTATGTTTAGATTTTACTGATTGATTCAGAATGGNCCTTAAACCTGGACTGCAAAGTCTTGCTGTCAGTTTGCTTTCAAACCTATAGGTCTTTTTATTTTTCTTTTTTTTTTTTAGGTAATATATAAATAGATCTTGAGAACCAGCCTAATGTTTAGATTTTACTGATTGATTCAGAATGGGGTCTGAAGGTCACAGTCTGGGAATGTTGAATAAACAAATTGAGATTTTTAGTTTGTACTTTCTTTTCTGAAAGTTTAATTTTGCAACCAAAACTCTTCTTACCCGGGGAAGTATCTTCACTGCTTTCATTTCTTTAGGACTGTTAAGAGTCCTAAGGTTGACCTCAGCCTACTCTTGATTTTTAGCCACACACTACAGTCTCCCAAATCCGCAGTGTGCAAACTCAACCCTCCACTGGGAACGTCACCCACATGTTCTCAGGAAGGGGCTTTTTGTCCAAAAATGAGAAGTTGACCTGGGATTCTGAAACTGGCAAAAGTTAGAGAAGGAATTGCTCAAGGGCATCAGCACACAGGAGAACAGGCAATGATAACCCACAGCTCCTTGCAAGAGGTTGGGCATCAGATGAAAAATGAGCCATAAGCAGAAAAATAGAAGTTCTTATTTTTGCCCAATCACACATGCTATGAGGTGGAATTCATTCCCACAGTATGGAAGTCATGAGCATATGTATGTTAAAATAAATAAATCCATAGAGGAAAAAATCCATCAAGGACCATTAATAAATGTGCTCCCTGTGGCTCATAAGTTCCTACATAATAGATTACTGGAAGGATATAATGAGAGAAATACTATATGTATATGCAGTTGCAGTGTTTCTCTTCTGGCCACAGTGGATCTCAGGTTTGAGGCAGAGCAGCCATTCATCCATTACAGAATCAGAGAATCTCAGAGATTGGAAGGGACCTCAAGAGTTTGTCTGGTCCAATCCCCCTGCCAGAGCAGGAACACCCAGATCAGGTCACACAGGAGGGTGTCCAGAGGGGTTTTCAATGTCTCCAGAGAAGGAGACCCCTGAGAACAAAGACCTTATTTACGAAAAATTAATCAGCACAGGAAAAAATTCTTCACTGAGAGGATGATCAAACAATGGAATAGTCTTTAGGGCAGTGGTGGAATTGCCATCTGCAGTGATATCTAAAAGACTTTTAGACATGGTGCTGAGGGAGGTGGTTTAGTGGTGGACATGGCAGTGTTCTGTTAATGGTTGGACTAGATGAGCTTTGAGAAGCATTAGTAGAGGTTATGGACCAGAAGAGACTTGGGTCCCATGCCTGGGTGCCACCACTTCCTCAGCATTATGAGGACAAAAATCATAGAATCATAGAATAGTGCGGGACCTTAAAGATCATCGAGTTCCAACCCCCCTGCCATAGGCAGGGACACCTCCCACTAGGTCAGGCTGCTCAGTGCTGTGTCCAGCCTGGCCTTAAACACTTCCAGAGAGGGGACATCCACAACCTCTCTGGGTAACCTGTTCCAGTGTTTCACCACCCTCTCTGTAAAGAATTTCTTTCTTATGTCAAGTCTGACTCTGCCCCCTTCCAATTTACATCCATTATTTCTGGTCCTCCCAAGCACTCACCACAGACAGGTTAGAATTAGGGGTTTCTACAAGCTTCCCACTGGTTTAGGACTACAACTAACTGCAATTTAGCCAAGGCTGTTCCTGACACCACAGCTCTGTAGGAAATAAGGATTGTTATGGTTAAGAAAGCATGGGAAAGCTTGTGTGTTCCTTTCCCCAACTACTTTAGTGTTTCTGCTAAATAAAAATCCATTTTTATTCTTAAGGGAGCTGAGCAGAGAGATGTTGTTTTACGTCCTGGTTTTTGCCAGTGATGATGTATGTCCCTTTTACAAACTTATCTCTGGGTTTTTGCTCAGTTTATAAGCTAGGAGCAATCTTTCTTTCCTAAAGCTTCCTTCTCTCACAGTCTGGAGGAACCTTGAGATTTCCTGCTGATGATTTAAAGGGCTATAATACTCGCAGGCTAGATTTGTTTTAGTGTCCATAAAACTCAAAAATTTCATAAAACAATTGGTGAAAATAAAATTACCAAAAAATGATGTACTGCCAGCAGACTGTATAATAGTTACGGGGGAAATGGAGAATATGATTCACTGGGGTATAAAAATGACAATGTATTTATTGCAGTGCAGTGACAAGAAACTAATTTGTCCCTTTTACTTTTCAGACAGGGCTAGAATTCTGATTTTCCTGCTCTGCTTCTGCTGTGGCAGGGCAGCAATGAGCCCTTTGCAACAACAAATCAGAGGCAGGGACAGCTGTGGTCACAATGCAAGTTGCCATCTCTGTGCAAGAAGGATTAGCAAAACTATTTGAATGTTGCTCTTTGTAGAGCTAAATGCATGCCAAAACTGCAGAAATATTAACTACAACCAGACACCTCTGGCTTAAATAAGTAGGATTCAAATGTTAATCCAGAAATTGGCTTATTGGGGTGGGTGAAAAAGAGTTAACTCTCCTAAATCCATTTTCTTCTTGAAGTCAAACCCTGCCCTTCCATGGCCCAGATGTTTTGCCCCTTAGGCTTCTCCAGAAGCTCACAGGAAAACAAATCAGCCTTCAGATAAATTAAAGGCCCAGAGAAGATCTGAAACAGTGAGGGAGAGGTCTGGTTTGAGGAGACATGGCTTTTTCTCACCTTCAAGTGTGTGTTATTTTGTATATTCTCCTGCTTCAGCTTTCAGATATCTGTCCCTTTCTGCTCCAACTGCAGTCTTGGCTCAAGGAGCTGGGAAACAGAGTTAAAACACAGACTCAGTATTCAGTCCCATTCAGGAAATGGGAAAAGTAGGATATTACCTGAAAACCAAAGTAGTGTGACTGAAACTATTGATATACAGCAATGAAAAAGATGCATCTGGTATTTCCAAGATTTTTTGGGGAAGACTGATAGTCAATAAAATTCTACAGAAGATTCAGCACCAGAAAATGTTGATCCCTGGCACAATTGAGCCAACTTTACAGGTTACATCAACTTTTTTTGGCTATTTTGGGGTGTTGCACTTGGGCAAGTTGTGCTACCTGGTGTACATAAACTCAAAATATTGGGTCTTCAAGGAGACACAAGTGCATTCAAACCTTGGTCTGGAGAGAGAGATTCTTTCTGCCCCAAAGTAAGGATTATTTATGCCTAAATATCTGCTTCCTATTGACCATGGAAGTGTATGCAATGGTCTGGTCTATGTCCCTATGAAACATTAGCTCCATGGCATAAAATGCTTCCACTGGCAGACCCTGCTCTGGAAAGCCCAAACCAGAACAGGATTGATTCCAGGGCTGTATAAATTGGCTTTTATGAAGCAAGTGAAGCAGCTAAACACATTGCCCAGATCACTGTCCTAAAATGCACCATAAAAATGCTCTAAATTCTCTATGTCTTGAGGATGGAATGAAAAGCTAACTTTTTTCCCAGCTTGCACACTTCTCTGCAGTTAATACTTTTCCGTGGATAAAACCCCAGAACTGGATTTCAGGGCAATTTCAATTTGTTGTTTCATTCTGTGCTATTAAATACATTTCTTTTTAGGAGCTCCCTTACTCTCCTCTGTCCCCAAAAATATGGGGCACATAGAATCATAGAATAGTTCGGGTTGGAAGGGAGCTTAAAGATCATAGAGTTCCAACCCCTCTGCCATAGGCAGGGACACCTCCCACTAGATCAGGCTGCTCAGTGCCTCGTCCAGCCTGGTGTTGAACACCCCCAGGGAGGGGGCATCCACAACCTCTCTGGGCAACCTGTTCCTGTGTTACACCACCCTCACTGTAAAGAATTTCTTGCTTATGTCAAGTCTAAATCTACCCCCGTACATCCCGCCTTTTGTTCCTGCAAGAGGTGCTGGACATGGCTGATGCTCTGGGGATAACTCCGAAGTTGGATCATAGCTTGAGGAAATATCATCACTTTCTTAAAAGAGCACTGCCTTTGGAAAAGGCTCTGACCATCAGCATCCTTAAAGTTTCTAGAGTACTTCCTGCTTTTTGAATATTAACCCAATTTCCATCTTAAAATGCTGAGGACAGGGGAAGGAGTGCATCTTCTGGGACCTCATCAACTGCATGCACTCACCTGGTCTCATCAGAGGTGTGAGTTTGGCTCAGGTCACTAATGTCACTGCTGCAACAGAGAGTCACAGCAGACTCCACAGAGGTCAGAGTGGCAGAAAGAGATGGGTCAGTCCTATCAGCTTGAGAAAAATTTATTCTGGTGTGCAAAGTTCTCAATTGCTTCCACCAAGAAGCTGGCATTTGACATTGCAAACCAGCTCCTCCCTCTCTGCTTGCTCAGGCTCAGCAGCCAGGGACTCCACATGTAATTTCCTCCTTGATATTTCTCCTTAAGTGAAAGACGTCACATTTTCCTCTTGGAAAATTGCTTAGCAAACAAGTTTATTCAGTTATTGTCCTTGAGATTTTATTCATTTAGCTGCTAATTTTGATTCTATTTTCCACCACAGCCCTATGAGAGAAAAACTTAACTCAGGCTCCTTCCCAGGCTGTAACCTGATCAGAGAGCAGTTGCCATTTGACATGGGCTGTTATAATAAAATCATAGGGTTGGAAGGGACCTTCAAAGGCCATCTAAGCCAACTCCCCTGCAGTGAGGAGGGACATCCTGCACTAGATCAGCTTGCTCAGAGCCTCAGCAAGCCTGAATCTGAAGCATTTTAAGGGTAAAAATTCTTAAAAAGGAGCTGGTTCCTGTCTGTCTTTGTGACCCACCTCTGGATCCTCTCCGAAAGGTCTATGTCCTTCTTGTGCTGAGGGCTCCAGAGCTGGATATAGGACTCCAATGGCAACATTTGATATGTCCAGACAAACTGGTCCAGGCAGGTGACATACCCATTCCTTGCCTCCTGCTACCCGATATACACTCTCTGCAGTGCTACTTAAAAGAAACAACAGCCAAAATAGCAGCAGTGTGTGGCGAGAAGGCAGTGGATGGTCTCTGCAGGGAGGGTTGCAGTGATGAAGTTCTCCCTCTGTGCTCTCACTGCAGCTCTGGCTGCCCTTTCTCCTCCTCCTCCCCTTACTGAGAAGTTTCTCTTCAAATGTTATGGTATCTGCACCATTAATGTCACCATCTGAGTTCCTCGACTGCTTACAACAGTCCTAAGATCACAGATTTGTTATCCAAATGCCAAGAGTCTCGTTATCACTAATGAACTCTGGGAAGCAGGAGAACTCATAGATGGTGGTTTGGGTTTATTTGCTCAGCTGGCCTCTTCTAACTACTGAAAAATGTTACCTCTTTAAATCATACAGCCCAAACTAGATGTATCTGTTTAAAGCCTGGTAACTGCTGATAGAAGATGTGGTGGCTCTTCCCCAGCACAGATGATGACCTTCAAATATTAAACAGGAGCTACTTTGTTCAACTTTGTTCAAAATTGCTTTAATGTCCATGAATCTGAGTTATCCACATTTAAAGAAAGGAAATCTATGAAATTTTAGACTGGAGATGGATTTCCCAAAAGACCAGAAGCAGATACATGAATGAGGATGCACAAGCTGTCCCTCCTGCCACCACTTAATATTTCTCAAAATAGAAAGTGATGCATTTTGATCAGCTGATTTATCACACACTAATTAATTTAATGTCTCTCCAGCAGAAAGTCTCACCACTTTACTGACCACAGCACCACAACATACGAAGTGCCTTTATGATTAAACAGGTAAGTGACACCCTCATCATGTCATGTAATAAACACTGGCTTTGGTCAAAAACTGTGAATTTAATACTTTGATTCACACATGCAAACTATTAGTTTGGGGTATGGAATACTTTTGCACACAACTTTAAACTTTATAGGAGAAAAAAAACCAACAATTTTCTTCATACCAGCAGGCTTTTATAGTCCAAATTTTCATGGGAAGTACTTGACAAAAAGGCGTGAACACAGCTGAAACAAATTCACATGAAATGTTACACACTTCCTTAGGGTTGCACATGTGTCGAAGAGCTTTGCTGGGCTGTGAATCAAAAAAAGGAGTCAGAGAAACCCTTTTTATTTATTATGATCTTACTCATCCTCACTCAGGCTGAGCTCTTCTAACAGATCTGCATCAAGCTGAACTCTAGCCTACCATTCAGATGGTCAACTGCATTCAAACTTATAAAAAGTGGGATCAAATGTCCCATTTCAGCAATACCTCACCAATTCATCCTGTTCCTCATCAGGGATCAAAACTCTTAGAGATCAACAACTGTTTCCAACATATTGTTTTGAAGAGACTCACAGAGAGCTTGGACTCCTGAGGTGGTGCTCATGGAAAGGGTTACTGTGGCTTTCTCATGGAGTGGATGAGGTCAATGAGTGGAAAATGTTCCGAGAGAACCATCAGCTCACTTTGATTCTCTGCATGAAATGTAACACGTTGGCTTCACCAAATAAAAAAAACAGACACAAAAATAAATTAATACTACTGTCTTGTCTTTTTGGAAAAAAAACCCAAAAAACATGAACATGGTGTCAGTTAAGGCTTTCCAGATAAAGACAGTCATCCTCCCCCCCTTTTTTGAGGGAAACCCCACCACCATCATGCAAATCACTCAGTGTCAAACTACCTCTTGTCCATCCCCTTAGAGCCTGAGGTGCCTTTCCTTCAGTCCAGCTGCAGAAATTCCTACACCCACCTCCAGTTTCTCAAAGTGAAAATAAATTAACCATGAAAAGCCATTTGCTGCTTTGGCTTGTGTTGGATTTGCAGCAAGTGAAGCAGCACAGGAGGAGGAGGAAAGCAGTTGCAGATACTCTTCTTGTAGCTGATGGTAGCTGTTTGCCAGTACCTCACTTAGACCTGAGTTTTAAAATTACAAAAGGACAAGTTAACATATCCAACTAGGTACATTCAGCTATGTAGACATGTATTGTGAATATAACTTGTCCACCCCCACAAAAAAAAGGTAAAAGTAGCTCACAAAATAATAGGGGTTGTGTTTCTTTTAACTTAAGTTTTTATTTGCCTTCTAGTTCCTGAGTCTTTACAGTGGAGCCAGATCACATTTTAAAGCCATTCTCTTGAAGCACAATTACTAGAAAGCTTTTCAAACAGAAGCCAAGATTCTCCAGCAGACATTTGCCTCCAGGAGCCAGGACCATAAACACGAGGCCAAATACCTCAAGGCTCAGAAAAAGCACACGAGCAGGCAACACCATCTCCCTTCCAAAGCATTAAAAGGTATTAAAAGCTCTGGTCACCAAATACTAAAGGAGCTGTGACTAGAGATCCTATTACACAAATTGATTGCTCAGCTCTAATTTCATAGATAGAGCTCAAAAAAGTATTAAATTTACCATGTAAAAGGTTATTGATAAAGTCATCTGGAGCAAGTAACCCTCACATCAATGGTTAGAGGGGGATGTGGCACCAAAAGCCATGTGTCATCATGGTGCCAGCTCCAGCGCCATGGCTTGGTCTCATGGGTGCAAGATCCAGGCTGGATCCCTGTTGGATTTTAATCATAGAATGGTTGGGGTTGGAAGGGATCTTAAAAACCACCTAGTTCCAATCCTCTTGCCATGGGCAGGGACACCTCCCACAAGATCAGGTTGCTCAGTGGTTTGTCCAGCCTGACCTTAAACACCTCCAGGGAGGGGGCACCTGGTTTTCTTCTAATTACTCACCTTCTCCTGAAAGACAAAAAGAGAGGGAGACCAGGAACAAAAAAAAAAAGGTGGAATTGGTAGGATGTAGAACAAGATGGGTGTCTGAGCAGGGTTTAACAGCTTCAGGTAAATAGTGGGAATCAGCACACTCAGGTTTTATCATCAGTTTTACATTCACATAAAGTTTTACAGCTGCAGATGTCCTGACACACTGCTGTGTGCCTTGCCATGCACTGCATTGCCAGTGACCTGCCTGCTGCCCCCACACTGCTCCCTCATCCCCTCGCCTCTTCCCCTGATTGATCATTTATCTAACACAAGGCTGAAATTAAATCCTCCTGTCAGTTTGCTGTAAGGGGAGAGCAGGGGGCAGTGGGGGTTGGAACACATCTAATAAAGTGTGGATTTCCCCACTGGTGTGTGCTGTGAGACTAATCCCTGACCCCAACATGACTGCTAATGCCCTGCAGCTCGGCTTCTCACTGCAAGGGGAGATGCAGGGATTCACTGGAAGGCAGCCCCAGCTGCCACAGCCCTGCTCCACCAAATACAGATCTTCTCCTGCTGCTTTTGAGTAATGCTGGAGAAACAGGACTGAGAAAGGTGAGTTTGAGAAGGTGCCAAGAGCTACAGAGCCCACTTGGGTTGCCTCTTGTGGGCAAAAGCTCAGAGAGGAGATGTTCAACCAGCAGCTGGTGCACAGAGCTGGAAGCTTGGGCTTAGGCAGAAGCAAACATGAGAAAAGGAACCCATTCTTTTTCCTCTGTTTTGGTTTATTGGCATTTTTTCTCTCCTTTTCTTTCTTTTTAGAGGAAAAGTAAGCACACATTCGGGTTAACCAAAGTCTTTTGTGAATTCATATTATTTTCCGCTTAATTTTCAGTCAAAACTCTGCCACTAAATTCAGAGTGAGAAAAAGCAAAGCTGCCTCTTGACATTTGCAGAACACAAGACTTTTCGTGCAAAATCAGAAAACATTTCTAAGTTTGAATTTGATTTTAAATCTGCACCATCTAAAATGGTTCTTAGTCAAGAACTTTGAGTTTGGATTTTTTTGATCAAGCCTAAGTCAAGCCTCCCTAAGTAGACTGGAAAAGCCACAGAGAACTTTCAGCGCTCTCCTGTCACCATGTACACCCATCTGTCAAAGGGAACATCTCTTCTTGCTGCACTCTCTTTGATACTTTGAGGCAAAGACTACAAAAGACAGGAGGGTTCAAGCTGAAAGAATGAGAGCATGAAGCAGGGCAGCTGAGATGGCATCTACCTCCTACAGCTGTGAGGTGGGGAGAAGGGGTTTGACTAGGACCCCTACAGAACTTTAAGGGAGGGAGATAAAGAAATACATTGCACAATGATGGAAGCTTTTCTTCTTTCACCCCAACTCTTCTTGCATGTAAAAGGTATGCCACTTAAATTTGTCTAAAGTACAAGGCAACAAAACAAGTAGGAGATAAGAGATATTTCTACAGTATTTAGAGCAGACAGATTCAGGGCAAAGCCTTTTGTTTCTGTGCACCAAATGTATGTCCTTAAAGGCTAATCTCTTGTCTTTGGCCTATTAAAAGAATACATACCTCCCCTCTTTGCATTCCCAGGTCTGCAGTGCTGTGTAGTGGTCCCATCTTCACCTGACAGTGACATCCAAACATCCTCATTGAACCACCAGTGGTACTTGCTCATTTTCCAGACTTTAGCACAGAGGAACATCTGATGCTTGAGCAACGATGCTCCAGCCTGTGTTGGGGTTAATCTCTGCTGCAACATCTGTATCTCTGGTTCAAAGGGGAGACACAGACCCTCTCCAAACATAGTTAAATCAGAGATGGAAAAAACTGAGTCATGTTGACTGACCAACTTCTGTGTCATGGTGGGAGAGGCAGAGACATTTGCTTGTGAAGAGGCTGCCTTAGGCTTAACCAAGCTAGGGCTGAGGAAATGAGCAGGCTAATTACAGGGGTCTGGGAAATCAGGTAGTACTTTCCAGCACACCATACTGCTCTTCTTCTACATGGCCTGAGAATCAGAGTGGATTCAAGTCACTGAGTAAAATCTTAACTGGCCTTTCTTTTATGCTGATGGTGTACTCAGTAGCCTTAATCACATCCTAATTAATGGATAACATGTCTATAAATATGTAAACGGTGAGTATTAGATATGTAAAGGATGGAGCCAGGCTCTTCTCAGTGACCTTCAATGATAGGACAAGGGGAAACAGGTGCAAGCTGGAACACAGGAGGTTCCACAGAAATCTAAGAAAAGACTTTTTCTCAGTGAGGGTGACAGAAGAGTGGCACAGGCTGCCCAGAGAGGGTGTGGGGTCTCCTTCTCTGGAGTCATTCAAACCCTACCTGGACGCCTTCCTGTGTGACCTGGTCTGGGTGTTCCTGCTCCATCAGGAGGATTGGACTAGATGATCTCTTGAGGTCCCTTCCAATTCCTGATATTCTATGATTGACTCCAAAGCAGAATGCTTGGAGGATCTCCAAGTGCTCTGCCACCATTAATGGATATGACATGATTGTCCACTGTATTTTAAAAAGAGCAAAAAACAAGTTTGGAGGATGGTAGTGCAGTAAAGAGGGAAAGAGTGGGAAGGAAAGACAAGAGCCTCTACTTCCATCTCTGTATCACACATCAGGATTTCTGGAGCTCATCTTGTGGCTTTGGGAATGAACAGCCAACCATTGGCTTGGGTTCCCCCCTGTATATACTCAAAGTGCTAAAAATAAATGTGCAAAATAAAAGCTCCCGCCTGGCGCACCAAAACACAATGGGCATCAAATTGCATTAGAATGTTTATATTGAGGAAAATTGCATCCTGCAAACTTAAATTATCTCTCTCCTCCCTCTCCCCTCCCACCTGCCACGGCCCATTTCCTATTATATTTTTCTAACAAACCAATAGATGCTTGAAATCACGGAAAGCCATAAAGAATTGGAATCAAATTAAGTCTACATTCTAACTGCATTAGGTGCTGTCAAGCATAGTTTACTCACTCTTCACAGTTCTATCTAGAGGCTAAACAATTTTGTACCCTTTCTCTACTAATCAAAACTGATTACTCTGATAATGGACCCCTGACGCCGAACACTTTATGAAGGTAAATTATGCCATATCGAACAGGAAGGGGAATGGAAAAAATCACCCAGAGATAAATAGGTCTAAAGATGCATATATTGATCTCGTGCTCATTCTTTCTCTCTCTTTCAGTGTCTGCAATGGCTAAAGGGTCAATCAATACTTTCAGTGGTGTAATGCCATCTTTTATAATACCATCATAATTGGCCGTTTCCACCCAGTGCCCTCGGATTGGCTTGTGCTGCGGCTTTTATAGGTCTTTTGTTTCTTCTCTTCCCAGGCCACAGAACTGCAGGGGCAGGTTAAAAGTGGCCCCAGTGATCTCTGAATCTGCCCTCTCTGTGCCCGGGGGCAAGGGGAAAACAGGGGTGCTTGGCCATAAGCCAACACTGATGGGAAATTCAGCCAGCAAGCACCTTCTAATTCTTTTACCAAGAAACATTCAAGCACAGGCAGGGTTTATGGTCAAGACCATTGAATTCTGATTGCTGGAAACGAGATAGCTTTACTGTCCTTCAGAACTCTTCCTCTCACCCAAAAGAGATAATGGCTTTGGTTTGTGAGGCCACTAGCAGTTAACAGAACAGACTCAAGGGAACAGAACCACTCAAGGGAAAGAAATCCTTATCCGGTGTCTAAACCAGGATCAATTTCTGTAATTTTGGATCATTCCCTCAAAGAATAAAGAGCCTCTCCTACCTCAGTAATTCCCAGCACAGTGCCTCAGTGGCTTTCCCTGGGATGTACTGAGGATCAGGGTATTACAGGGAATATCTCTCCTGAAGAGGGGTGAGGCAGGTAAAGATCTCTGAGGGGTTTTGTCTCGTCTGTATTTGGTCACATTGCATTTTGTCTGTATCCCTCAAAGTGCCTACATGTAACATCATCAGGACGAGCAGAAAGCTGGTGTTAGCCCTGGGTAAGAAGCCCTCTGGTTTTGGTCCAAGTCCAGCAGCCTTTTTCTCACACAACGGTTTATTAACTAAAAGGAAGTACCAACTGCTTTTTCAGCAAAACCAAGAGCATGCTGAAGGGTAACACATCAGCCTGTGTCTTCACCTGGTGTCTTCTCTGGAGCGAAGAAGTGTCCAATTGTCTTGAAAAAGCCTCATCTTGCTCAACATGGCTCTGCACCAGCAGTGGAAGCCTCTGTTATCAGAGCAGTCCAAAGATCCCTCACAGCCACTGAGAGAAACATAAGCATGAAATTCTCTATAATCACCAGTTATGGCATGATATGAGCTTGTGCAAACTTCAAGAAATCTCCTCTCTGTAATAAGCAGGCAAAAAAAAAAAAAAAAAGATAGATAGAAAGACAAAACCAAAACAAAAAATCATCCCAGAGCTCTCTGCTGCGTCAAAGTGTAAAATGACCCTTGATAAAATTCTGGCATTGCACCAATAAATACTCCATAAAATTCCTTCATTGCATCTGAAAATCACAGAATGAAAGAATGGTTTGGGTTGAAAGGGACCTTAAAGATCTAGTTCTAAAGCCCCTGCCATAGGCAGGGACACCTCTCACTAGATCAGGGGTCTCAATGCCTCATCCAGCCTGGCCTTAAACAGGCCAGGGAAGGGGCATCCACAACCTCTCTGGGCAACCTGTTCTAGTTTCTCACCACCCTCATAGTAAAAAACTTCTTTCTTCTCTCCAGCCTAAATCTCCCCTCTTCCAGTTTGCATCCATTGCTCCTAGTCCTGCCATCACATATCCTATTAATCAGTCCTACCCCAACCTTTCTATAGCCCCCTTCAGGTATTGAGAAGTCCCTATGACACCCCCCCTGAGCCTTCTCTTCTCCAGGCTGAACAACCCCAACTCTTTCAGCCTGTCCACAGAAGGGAGGTGCTCCATCCTCTGATGATATTTGTGATGCAACCACCCACCTGTGAACACCACACACCAGCCATCAGGGCTGCTCAGCAAGACGAATGTCCACCTCTCTGAGATGAGGTACCTATCCCACAAATCACTGCTCCTTTTCCTCTGCACCTTCCCTTCCCTCTAACCCTCTTCCATTACTCATCCTCCAAAAGAAAATGCAAAGAGTAATGATAATTAGACAAGTACAAATAGCTGGGCAATGCTATGGATGGTGCCTTCCCCTAAATAACAGGCTGTTGCCATATCAACGGGGGGGATGAGCCCTGATCTGCTAGTGCTCACAGGCTCTCCAGTGCTGGCACATCATCTGTTATCCCGCTGCTTGGCCTGGCCTCACCAAGGCGTGAGACATTGCCCAGGTCCTCCCAGCCCATCAGTCTGAGCCAGGATGAATTGGCTTTTCTGATGAGGAAGCTCTGGGAAAGCCTCCTCGTTTAGCAAATAAGGCAGTGCCTCAGCTTGTCTTTGTGAGGAGGAGAAAGGGGTGTTTATAAATCTATAAAGGGTGAGTGTCAGGAGGATGGAGCCAGGCTCTTCTCAGTGACATCCAGTGATAGGACTCAGGGCAATGGGTGCAAGGTGGAACACAGGAGGTTCCACAGAAATATAAGAAAAAACTTTTTCACAGTGAGGGTGACAGAACAGTGGCACAGGCTGCCCAGAGAGGGTGTGAGGTCTCCTTCTCTGGAGACATGCAAACCCCACCTGATCACCTTCCTGTGTGACCTGGTCTGGGTGTTCCTGCTTTTGCAGGGGGATGGGACTAGATGATCTTTTGAGATCCCTTCTAATCCCTGTGATTCTGTGAAGAAGTTATGGGGAGGGGCTGGACTTGAGATCCAGAGAGTGCATGTAACATCCACTCTCTCATCTGCACTTCTCAACACCTGTAGGTGAACAGGGTAACTGGGCTGACTCGTGTAAAAATCCAGAAGTTAAAGGAACATTGATGAACTAGAAGGGAAAAAGCTGGAGAGGGTTTGATGGTCCCTGCAACAACAGGACATCTGCACTATTACTTGTGTTTCTGGTGACACACATCCAGCAAGGTGATCTTGCTGAAAGCCTAAGACTCCTAGTTATGTCACAGGAGATTGGCTGGAAGCAAGACAGGGAAAGGGAAAGCCCAGTCTCATTTTTCAAGACCAGACATAACAAACACACTCTGTGATCCCATGGGAAAAGTTAACAGCAAACCAAGCTCAGTCCTTTTTGGAAAAAGCTTGTTGCACAACAGTGCTGCTCTTTGAAGGGCAACAGGACACAACTTCCCATATGCACCTTCAGTCAGCTTTATTATTTTCCTATCTCTTCAGGCATTTCAGCAATTTCCTGGGAGATGAAAGCACAAAATCCAAGAAACCAAACAAAGTATAAAACCCAACAGGGCAAGAAACACTTGCACACTCAGCAGCTGCACAGGTAGGGTCAGTGATCTTTGAAAAAATCTTATTCACCTCTCCTAGTTTAGGTAATGACATCTTCTTGAAATAAGAATTCTGGAAATATCACTGAAAGAGGCACAATTATTCCTCTTTTTTGAGGGTACAACTCTGGAAATGCTATAGTAGAAGGAAAAACACCTCTGAAGCACCAGTTGCCAGGTTTTCTGTCATGTGTTGGGTGGGGGAAATGAGGACAGAAGACACCAAATGTCTTTTAAACTGGGGAAAAAGTATTGCTTGAGCGAACAGTTGTTCCATCTCATACTAAGTAAAGGTGCTCAGTCTTGTCTCTCCAAAGTTTTTATATAAGGTTTTGTTATGAAGCACAGTGATCACACATTAATTTAATTAAATTAGTCTGTCTTTGCTCACTGATCTGTGCTTGCTGCATTTAAAATAGCCAATGTCCCAACTGAGGTTTGCAGTACATTTCTGATGGCTAGCCTATCCATCACAACAAACACTGTCTTCTGGGTTTAGGGTCTTCAGATATGAATTTAAGGTGCAGCTATTTCTGCTGTCATATAAAAGCCTGACAAAGGCAGCAATTACTTAAACCTCTCTTAGCACTGGCTAAGCTCCATAAATCCCCTTCTCCTCTGTCAGCTTCCTCTGTGGCCTCTTCGCTCTCCCTGAAAATCTCCTCAGAAGGCCATGGCAGTTCCCATGCTGAAGTTACTCATGATACAAACTCTTTTAGAGCACTACATCATCATTACAAGAGGAATCTCATGCATAACTTCAGTTACTAATTTATTATTTATTCCATCTTCCTTCTTTACTTCTCAAAGGAGGTGGGCAAAAGTCAGAGGAAAGACTGAAGCAAGTGGAAGCTCTCTCACAAAGAAACTAATGAAAGGGTTGTTTTCTTTCCTTTCTTTCCGAGCCAAAAGAACAAGTCCCACACCACTCTGTTTCATCAGTATTCAGGATCTTAACAACCACAGAAAAGGCAGGTAAAATAAAGTGCACAGGCAACCATTTATGTGAACAGGGAATGATGCAAATACTAGGAGAATTATAAAATAGCTCCAAAATTGTCCTGAACAGACCCTCTCTACTGTTTCTGGCTGTTTCTTGGATGCTCCTGTTCCTAATACATGCTAATGAGAGGACTCATTTTGTTTTGCAGCCTGAGTTTTGGGGCATAACTCCAGTCAGGTTTCTGAGCAAGTTCCCTACAGACCTATTGGCAGCACCCTGCAGAACTGATGGTCCTTACCAGATCCTCTTTGCTCTCCACTACAAAACCCTCCCAGTTTTCAAACCCCCTTTCAAAAACACAGCAAACCTTCCCGTGCATCCTACTTCCTTCCCTGGCCATGCCTCTCCACAAAGCTTTGTCCCCTTTGCACTTAACAAGACAAAGAAGATGGTTAACAAGAACTTTTGCAGATACATTTTATTTTTATTTTCCAGACCTTCAGAAGCCAACTCATCTGCTCTCATGGGTTTCTTGCTGATACGTCTCACTTTATTAGTGACTTTGGCCTTGAATGTCTCAGCTGTTTGATCAATATTGCAGGGGGTCAGTGATATTTTCTCACTTTTAGTGGCTTGCTGCCTTTAACTTTGTCACCTGATGAACAGCACTAGCCCAGGAACGCTTATCTCATATTGATTTTCTCCAGCCTCCTGCTGCATTTCCAGCTGTCCCACCATTTCCACCCCTACCCCCCCCATCACTACATACCCTTTTAATGTTTACTTCTCCATGGCTCCTCATTCTTACAGGGGTTTTTGCCTCCCCCCTCTCTCCCACTCATTTCTCCCAACAGAAGATTGTCCAAAAAACCCCCATTTCCTTTATTTCATCTGACTCATTGTTATCCTTCAGCCGTTTATCCTTTGTCAGCCAAGCAGCTCCTTGCTGGCATGAGTGGAACTAAATCCAAAGAGATGCTCAAAATCCCCCAGCTGCTGTGGCTGTACCACCTTAATCAGGGTGAATGGGCTCAGATTTACCAAGGATTTGGGAATGATGTGGCCAGCATTCACCCCACAGAATCCAGCCCAGCCTGGATTTGGGAAAGTGATGTTCTGTTGTAGGCTCTGGAAAGCAGTTTGTCACATTTAGCACTGGAAAAGCGACCAACAGCCACTAAAAGCTCCATTTATAATGGAGTGAGGGTTTTAATAATTACAGTAGTTGCTCAATCTTACCTGATACAGATGACATTGATACTGGAAGGGTCACAAATAGGGTTGACATCTCATCCCCAAGCTGGGTGGAAGGGCAGAAAAATAACTGCTGCAGGTTTTACATTTGCAAAATGCATTTAGTTGAGCAAAAAGCCCATCTTCCTCCTCAGGACTAAAACTTGTCCTCCCATCTCATTAGCTCTGAAAGCCAAACAAAATTCTTCTCATGTGGCACAGAAAAAAACCAAGCAGAGCTGTCAATAGCTTCCAAATGTCTCTCTTTAAAATGACATCAACTTAAATACCAAAAGGGAGTTTTGGGAACCCTACAAACCACAGCCCTCCCCCATACAGAGGGTGTTTAATCAGTGTGTACCCAGCTGGAGAATGAAGAAGCAGTAGGTTGCTGTTTTGAAGACTAACAAGATGCTGCCTGAGGAGAATCAGCTCATTCCATGCCCAACACCTGAGAAATAGTCACAGGCACAGAAACAGCTGCTCCTCCACCCAGGCTCATTTCCAGAGCTTTGGGCTCTCTGCCCCATGGACTTCCCCCAGGAGCTGGGAAGGGCAGGTTCTGTTCACACTGAGAAGTGTTCTTTGTTGTGTTCCTACCTAAATTAGGAATTAACTAAGAGCAAAACAAAATAATTCACCCAGAATAAAAACTTGCAGGGGATCCAAACCAGTATTTCTGATTTTTGCATGGTAATGGAAAACCAGAAAGTAAATAATCGAAGTTTCATTTGAAACATCATTTAAAATTTAATGCTGCTGCATGAGCATTCCTCTGGGCAAATGCTGCTGTGTAGGGTGAAGGGACTTCAAACTGACTGGAATGCTGTGAAAGGGAATTGATAAACTGACTGTTGAGTGGGGTCAGATCATCCCCCACACACAAGGTAAAGCAGAAGAGAGGAATAATTAGACCATCCAGCTGAACTCTGACTAAGGCAGGTGGGAGTCGAGTAGAAGGAGTTAATCACCACATTGTAGATGAAGCAGTAGGATATCCCCCAGAACAGCAAATGTGCAGGAGGGACAGGGAACAGATTCGAGAATGGAGGAGTTTCACAGAAGCTTGTTTCACCAGGAATCAGATACCAAGAACCCTCTGCCCAGCAGGAAAACCAGACTCCCAGGGAGTGGGAGGGGAGTGTAACAGCAAGTGCTGCAGGGAGCACCTCTCCAAGGCTGAAGGATGCTACACAGAGCCTGACCTACAAAATTTCTGCAAAAGTCTCACCCTTTGATCCTAATGAGGATGAGGGGATAGACACATCTCTCCACCTGGTGCTGCTGGGCAGCACATCCCTGTCCTGCCTGTGCAAAGCTTTCAAGGCTTTCCTCTAAGCCATCCAGAAGGATGGAACCCCAGGGCTGAAGCTGCACCAGAGCTCTCCAGCCCAGTGCATCCCCACTGAGCACTTCCTTTGAGCCATTCATAGAATCATAGAATGGTTTGGGTTGAAAGGGAACCTGAAGATCATCTAGTTTCAACCCCCCTGCCATGGGCACAGACACGTCCCACTGTATCATGTTGCTCAGTGCCTCATCCAGCCTGGCCTTAAACACCTCCAGGGAAAGGACATTCACATCCTCTCTGGACAACCTGTTCCAGTGTCTCACCACCCTCACAGCAAAGAACTTCTTTCTTCTATCCAGCCTAAATCTCCCCTATTCCCATTTGCATCCATTGCTCCTAGTCCTGCCATTCTCACCCTATTAAAAAGTCCTACCCCAGCCTTTCTGTAGCCCCCTTCAGGTATTGATAAGTCACTCTGAGGTCCCCCCTGAGCCTTCTCTTGCCCTGTTTCCCACTGGTGGTGCAGCTGAGATGTCACACAGCTAGCACAGTGTGCCCTTCTCCCTGTTCCCTAGCATTAGACTCTTTGATTTAATGTATGTCTGCTCTTTTATTCATCTGACATGTTCATTCCTTTGTCAGGTGTGGCTTCATACTGGAGGGCTGGGCTGGGACAGAGGGGGTTTATGGCTCTAACGGGTTTATTCTCACACCAGATCTGAATTTCTGCAGACTCCCCTCTCCCTACCATCCCTGTGGCTGAGTGGAAGATGCTGTTGGTGCTACACGAGCCTGCATTGCCCTCCTGCGGCCGGCCACCAGAGCAGGGAACCTGCACATTAATCATAGCAGCGGGAGTGTAAAATTCAATTTTACCTCTCCATTCATTCTGAGATGAGTTGAAGGCCGGCCTTGTACATATAAACCACACTTTACTTTATCAGAGCCCTAGTAACAAATGGCGTGTCTTCTTCAGGGAGTTTAACCATCAAAAAATGCCGTGCCATTTAATTCCACGCGCGCCGAGGGTCAGAGAGGGAGCTCTTGGCATCAGCGAAAGCTTCAGCCCTCTGCTGTGCAGTAAACTATGTTTTAGAGATTGTTCCTCAATATGAAATGATCAGTCCATTTATCTGCTAAAGCAGCCTGTCTCTTTGTTCAGACTCCCACTATTTTTTCTCTTGACCTGACCTAGACAATAAACCAGAGCTGTCTGAAGATGTGCTCCATTCAGTCTGTGACTGGACTGAGTGCCTGAGAACATGGCTCTGCCTGTCCCTGTCAGCACTGCTTGGCTCCACAACCTTCACCATCAACCTCAGACCTGGTCTCAGGGCTGGACAATTACAGAATCACAGAATACCAGGGATTGGAGGGGATCTCTAAGAATCCCCCTGCCAGAGCAGGAACACCCAGATCAGGTCACACAGGAAGGTGTTCAGGCTGGATTGGAATGTCTCCAGAAGAGACTTCACACCTTCTCCGGGCAGCCTGTGCCACTGTTCTGTCACCCTCATCCTGACAAAGTTTTTTCTTATCTTTCTGTAGAACCTCCTGTGTTCCAGCTTGCACCCATTGCCCTGAGTCTTATCATTTGAGGCCACTGAGAAAAGCCTAGTTCCATCCTCCTGACATTCAACCTTTACATATTTATAGACATGAATGAGGTCACCCCTCAGTCTCCTCCAAGCTAAAGAGACCCAGCTCCCTCAACCTTTCCTCCTAAGGGAAATGCCCCAATCCCTTCATCGTCTTCATGGCTCTGTGCTGGACTCTCCCCAGCAGTTCCCTGTCCTTCTTCAACTGAGGGCCTCAGAACTGGACACAATACTCCAGATGTGGTCTCACCAGGGCAGAGTAGATGGGGAGGAGAACCTCTCTCCACCTACTGACTGTCAGCAGCATGAAAGCACCAAGAACTTCCAGCAGCCTGAGCTTTCCCAACACTTTCCACCTCAGTTACATCACATCAGCACTTCAGCCAAAACAAGGCAGGAGCAGAGGAGAAAGGAAAAATGTCAAAGGCCTCAAGAACAGCACTTCCATTTCATGAATTGGGATCAGCGTGTTGGGGGACTGTGAGTAGGCACAGAAAATAGTTTGGAGAGATGAAGCCCAAATGGCTGAAGGACCCATAACCTGATGTATTTCTTTTTCCCCCCGAAAACTTGGAGATTTTGAATTTTTTTAACAAGGAAGATTCTAAGACTCTGTCCATGCTTTGAAGTTCCATCCTGCTTTGGTTGCTTTGAGAGAGAGCTGGGAAACTTTTCAGCCACTCAACTGTGGTGGGAGAAAGGAAAAGGGAGAGATGGAAGACTTCTCTACTACTTTTCCCCTGGTGACCAGCAAAGTATGAATTAAAGAGAGACAAGTGATATAAATAAACCCCAAAATCTGAAAGATAAATCAAAGAGGAAAGAACTGCAGCTCAAATCAAGCACAGCATTTAAAGCCCCATCAGCACTGAGAAATGTTGGGTATCGCCAATCTGCTAATTCCAGTTTTAGGAGGAAGAGTTTTCACTCAAAATATTTCATCTTGCTTTGGCAAAACAGCTCCACATGCACAAACCCTCTTGCCAGAAGCCTTTTTGCCTTCCAGAGAGTGTAGCATTTGTGGTTCAACAGATGTTACAGTCTAGTATTTCCATAAAGAGATAAAATTTCACCCATATTTACACTTCAGTAAAATGAACTACAAGTGGATTTGCCCAGTCAAAGTCAACATCAACGTTCAGATGTGCCAGTTCTTTCTGCCTACAACAAAAAACCTATTTCAGAATAAAATTCTGGAGGGAGAAGGCTCACACACAACATTTATCCTCTCTCTTTGGTAAAAATACACAAAACCAACCCAACTCCAAAGCAGTCCATTGTCCCTCTGGTCTCCTTAAAGGTGTTTCTGCATGGAGGACAGGTGACAGGTGCTCACATTGTCCCTGCATTCATGGCTCTTCTAGGTGCCATCAATGTGGCTTTGTCCTCTGTAAGGTTTAGTTCAGGTCTTGTCTCACTGCACCCGACTCAGGAATTCTGGTAAAGCCCAAAATATCTGTCTTGTCAGAAATTATTGCCTGCTTAGGTGAAGGGGCTGCTCAAAAGCTTCCAAAACCCAATGGGAACTCCACTTAAATGACGAAGAACTGAGTAGTGAGTTCCCACGTGTTTCAGCTTTCCTTGTCCCTCAGATCTCCCCCTACACACGTTCCCTCTGCACTCCACTCCTCATGCCAACAAGCCAACCCTAAAATATACTAAAAAGGACTTGGTGACTAAGGAATGGGACTAAGAAGCATCTCTGAGCAGCTTTAGGATGGAGAGCAGCAGGAGGACACAGAGAAGAAACAGAGCAACAGTTGTTCTTACCACCCTTGTATCCACAGCTCTCCTCTGCCCATTGCTGCTTTCAGCCTGCATTTAATGGTGAGCATTTTCCACTCAGAGCACCTCACTCATCTTCTTCTTAGGTCTCCTGTGTAGTCCACACCTCAGGAGACGTTTTATGACTCGAAGTGTAATTGAAAGAACCACTAATGTATTTACTAGTTTGTATTTTGGAGGTGAAGGGGCATTTTGTTTTTAAACCCAAGACTTTTCCTTTACCCTTTCTCATCCCACCTATCGCTGAACTAATTTAATGTTAAACTAGTTTTAAAGAAAAACTTTTCAGAGCTGGCTAATGGTCTGTTCGCCAAGATATTACTACTCGAAATTGATGCCCGCCATCTACTGGCACGTTTATCGAAATGCAGCCTGTTTGAAACCAAAAACCATTGAACGGTTTGGGTTGGAAGGGACCTTAAAGATCATCTAGTTCCACCCCATGGGCAGGGACACTTCCTAATAGACCAGGTTGCCCAGTGCCTCATCCAGCCTGGCCTTAAGCACCTCCAGGGAGGGGGCATCCACAACCTCTCTGGGCAACCTCTTCCAGTGTCTCACCATCTTCACAGTAAAGAACTTCTTTCTTCTATCCAGCCTAAATGCACAAGGTTAAAGTTAATAGAGGATAATTAAACTATTAACTAACAGAATAAAACCCCTGTCCAAACTCTGTAGGAAAAAAGAGCTCTGGAAGCCCGAGAGCATACCATAAGCTGGATTTAAAGTCAGTTTTTTCTTAAGGCACTGAAGTTCATATTTCAACTGGTTTGTTGTAGGTCCCAGCAGAGGAACTTACTCTAAATGTCAAGTTGTGTTGTTGACTGTCTCTGCCAACTGCTGATTATATGGCCAGTTGATAGGGTATAATATAAAGTTATGAAATGACAGTAATAAACCCCATATCCAAGTTACCTTCAATTTAATTGTTTGAAAGTGATTAATTAAACCCACAGGTGACACTGTAGTGATAAGGCTGCACATTGATGCCCCCCTATGAGTGGGCTCTGAAGGGCTAGTGGAAAACACAGTTACCAGCTCATTTTTCTTGGTAAAGAAAGCAACTATAACATAAGGGATTATGTTGACAGCTTCATTTCAGAACAGAATCACCTTTCCAGCCCAGTGGTTTTCACCTCTTGCATGGCAAAGGGAAGGACTGATGCAGCACTGGGGTCCTACATCAGCTGAGCCCCACTCCAGGGCTGCCAGCCAGAGAGTTCACTACACAAAGGGAACACTCAGAGCTCTGCTAACTAATTCCCAAAAAAGTTCTGGAAGTCTAATTGACCACCACCCTAGTAACCACTTGCTCAGCATCAACAGGGAACAACCAAGCTGGAAGTCAACCTGTGAACTGACAATGGAGAGAGAAACCTTGTCCCTTCCCTGCAGATACCTCTCTGTTTCTCCAGTCTTTTCCTCTCTCCCTCTCCTGGAACAAGCCCCAGGTTGCCCAGAATGGTGGTGGAGGACCCATCTCTGGAGACATTCAAGTCCAGGCTTGATGAGACTCAAAGCAACCTGATCTAGTGCAGGATGTCCCTGCTCACTGCAGGAGGTTGGACTAGATGGCCTTCAAAGGTTCCTTCCAACGATGTAACTCCATAATTCTATGAAGCAGCACACTTCTATGCAGCCAAGAGCCAACAAGGCACAGCTGTTCATCTTCTCAATCCAAGTTACCTAAAGCACAACACACCAATCTAGCAGAGTGCTCCATACCAAAATATGAGAAAGTAAACAGATTTCCACTTCTTTCATGTCTTGAGTCTCTGTCTCCAAAAACTTTCAAAGGTCCATATTTCCTCACTAAAGGTCACCTTAATCTGGATACTAAACCCACTTACTCTTAGCCTGCCCCCCTAAAATCTGTTTGTTCTGCACCTCTGATAATGCCTCAAGAGTTTGTAAAACTTCCTAAAAACAAGTCCTGATTCCTGGTTTACAAAGACCTATTACACTCATTCTTCGAAAAGCCTGTTGTTTGCTGCAGGTTACAAAGCTTTCACATCACTGGGTTATTATCTCAGCAGCAAACAATCACTCTAAGACAAAATTTAGCAACTGAACAGGCACAACTGGAGGAGAGAGCTCTCCAGAACCTCCCAAAATTCTCAGGACCCACAAATGAAGTAATCACCCACTGACAGCCCAGACCAGTAGAGTGCAACTGTCCAGTAACTGGGAAATCCCAATACTCAGCTGAAGTGATGTATTCTCAAGTTTTCTCAATTCAATGGTTTTATTTTTCTTAAGAATATTTCCAGAGGACAGAGAGAGACACAAATTTTTTCACAGTTCTTCATATTCAGCTCTTTCTCCAATCCTTTTTAGAGAGAAACAGTAAAAGCCAGAAATTGAATCTTAATAGTAAGCACCACCAACACACTCAGCTCTGGTGAAGAGACAGCCCCTGCCCCAAAGAGCTTCCATTCTAGGAGAGAGAATTACAAAGGTGAAGATCCCAAGGAAAATGAGGAAGGTGATGGGGTCTGTCATGCTGCTGGTACCACACATGAGGGGACTGGGACATCTTTTTGTGCTGGCAGTCAGGAGGGAGATACAGAACAGACCAAAGACTGCACATGATAGAAAACATTCTCTTTGTGGGTGTTTGGAAAGGAGAAGGTAAAGAAGCTTTAGAGAAAGTTTTCAAGGCAGTCCTGTGACAAGGAAGGCATTTGTTCTATGTATATATTTTTCCCTATTTACATAGTTTTCTTTTTGAAAAAAGTAAAGGAAATTAGAGTTAATATGGCAAAACCACATTCATAAAATAAGTTGCCTTACAAAAATTAATTTTTCAAACAATGTATTTCTAAAATAAATATCAAAAGAGTTGAAAAAAAACCCAAAACATACATGTACCCATGCACAAAAAGGTGCAGTTCCTTACCAAAAGGCAGCCAGAATTCTGACTAAAGCTGCAACTGTTCAGAGCATCCTTCTCTTACAGTGACACATGAAGTGTCCCAAGCAGCAAAGAACATTCTTAATAAAAGAAATACATAGAACTGTGTTCCTTATAGGAAAGTACAGAGCATTTCCATCATTGCTGAATGACAGAGACTAAAACACAGTGTTTCATCATATAGCCCTGAAAATTTCTGGTATTTCCAAACTGTGAGAGGTTAGCACTTTTCCTCTTTGGAAAAACAAAACAGCACAAAGCTAGTTCTCACCTATAAATTTGACTGTTTGGGAACATACATGTACAGTCCCTTGATTGAGCAAAAAAATATTCCATCTTAAAAATACTGAGCTACTCTTCCTCCCCCTCCCCAAACAGCAGCTCTGATGTATGGAAGGAAGGATTTTAATGCAGTGCTGCCAACAGAAGGGCTGCTGCAGCACAGGAAGCCAAGGGACAGCTTGGTCTCAGGCCAGAGATTCTCACAGCTTGGGAACACAAGCTACATCAGTTTGGGATAATCCAATAGGAAATCAATGTTTCCATGGCTGACCCTTGCATTTCAAGGACCAGTTCATTGCTCTGAGGTCCTGCTGGCAGGAGCAGTCTCAATTTGGCCAGTAGTCACAGTGCTCTAGGTAACAGGAGGCAGGGTACCCTATTCCCCACTCTCATAAGGCAGTCATATCACTCCAGGAAATAAATCTCCTTCTTGAAGGTTTCAGGTTTTTGTGGTCCTTTATGTCCTCTTACTTTCAAAATTGCTTTTCTACCTATTTAAAAGGAGCAACATGCCCAGATTAACAACAGTGGTCAAGTAGGCAAAGAATAAAATGGCCACAATACAAGCTCTACATAGGTTTACAGTGTACTGGTCATGCATAAACCCCTACAGATCCTGGCAGGCATTTAAACAGTGAAGTTGATGTAAGACCAAATTGCTGATGAATTGACTGCTGAATGGACTGTAGCCAGCTCGAAATCACTGGCAGGTTCTGTATCTGATATCACAAGACTTAAGTCATGTCAAATCAGTGGTCATCTACTTTAGCCCTTTTTGCTTTCAAGGAAAGATGCTGAAAGAAAGAAAAAGAAAAGAAAAAATGCTTAGCATGTACACAAACAGAAAATGGTTCAACTAGAACACTTTCAGTCTCTAATCCCAAATTAAGTAAATTATTAGACAAATAAGAAAGACCAGCCTTGCCAATGTCTGCTTGTTACTGATAAAGCTAAAATAAACCCATGAAATAAAAACTAAATGTATCCCAGAGTGATATTCTGGCTTGGTATAAAATATCATCTTCTAGTACGTCTATAATAAATGCAAGCAGAGGAACAATTTCCCTGTGGAAGCAAGGTGCCAGCCTGGGAAATTCACATGCAAGATCAAAGGGGCAATCTTGCCAATAAAGTATTTACATGTAATGTGGTATCAACAGCTCCAACATCACTGTATAAAAGGAAAATTTCCTGTGTTGTTTTATTAAGCTCCTTCTTTATATGAAAACCACAACAATGCACAAAACCAAAATAACTTTCACACTACTAAACAGGCAACAAAAAACCATAACACTTAAAAAGTTCAGATACAAGAGCTGCCAATGCAGCAATGGTACCGTTTGGGATTTATGCCGATTCCGTACCGTTCCTTCCTGGTAAAAATGAGGTGCCAGTTCCAAAAGCCAAGCAGATTCCACAGCAGTCACATCTCTCATGTAGTACTTAGCAGTCTGTATGACTTCATTGTAGACTACCCTGGGAGAAAGAAAGAAAAAAAAAAAAGGGTTTGCTGCAAAGCAACAAGGAAGGAAGAAATATTAACAGCATCTTTAGACAGTCTCACATAGATGCTGCCCAAGGGGAATACTTATAGGGAGTCATTAAGTTATAACACAACATCTGATTATTCATACTGCCATTAAAATCACCTTCACACACTACCAGAACACCAGAACATATAGATGCAAGGTATATGAGGAAGAATATTTCTTAGGATGCACAGAATCATTGAATGGTTTTGGGTTGGAAGGGACCTTCAAGATCATGTAGTTCCACCCCCTCTGCCATAGGCAGGGAACGCCCCACTACACCAGGTTGCTTAGTGCCTCATCCAGCCTGGCCTTAAACACTTCCAGGGAGGGGGCATCCACAACCTCTCTGGGCAACCTCTTCCAGTGTTTCACCATCTTCACAGTAATGAATTTCTTTCTTCTATCCAGCCTAAATTTCCCCTCTTCCAATTTACATCCATTACTTCTAGCCCTGCCATCCTGTACCCCATTAAAAAGTCCTACCCCAGCCTTTCAGCTACGGAGGACACAAAATGGGTACTTTGAAAAAGAGAGAAAGACTGAACTGATAGCCCAGTTGGTCTGTGATATCATGAGGAAGGATGCCCAAAATATGAAAACCTAGACCCACAACAAGTAGAACACAAATCACAGCATTCCTGTCTGCAGGCTAGCAAGATCAGGATTAAAGGAAGAAAACAGGTTTAGATATTCTCCCAACATTTCCTGCTAAGAGATCTAGAAGCAGACAGTCACATGGATTCAATCCCACCATGGGCAACCAATTTCTGAAGTCACCCTTCAGTAAGGAAAGGCATTTTTACCAAGGAAGTGCAAACCCACACACCAGGTTAGTCACTAAAACCTTCAGTCATTATCTGCCCTCTGTACACAGCACAGCTGCAGACCAGTGAGGTCTGGGGCCTCAGGAACTGGTATTTTGCTCTCAAAAGCAAAGTACAAGCACTTCTTCCCCCAGTCTGCTAGACAACCATAACTTCTCCCACACCTGCATCATGCATTTGATGTATGTATTTTGATTCCTAGCAAGCTCTTTGCAACTACTGCAAGAAAAATTGACAGCACATTTACTCCACAGGCTTAATTAAGCCAATTTAGTTCTATTTCTATCTATTTACAGAGACCACTCAGAGAGCAATGTGCAGTGTATGATCTGGTGTCTATTTAAAAAGGGTCACTTGACTCTGCTTTCCACCTTTTGCAACTTTTTTGACAGTTAAACATGCCTTTGTTTCCCTGATTTATTTGGATGCTGCCTACAGAAAGTTGCCAAGGAAATGCCAATTGGATTCTCTCTGTGGGAGGAATGACTTTCTATGTTTATTCCTCCTTCTAAATTTATTTTCTCCTAAAGGAGAAAAGTGATTCATGAAAATGTCTGGCTGCTGAGAGGGTCTTCCAAAGATCACAAAGGCAATGAAAGCAGGTTCAACTTACCAGCGAGGAGGTTTCTCTGCATATAACACTGAAGTGGGGTGGATATGAAGTTCATGGTCATCCCGGATAGTCCTGGAAAGCAAGATAGTTTTTTAGACCACGCATGTATTTATTGCTTAATATCTGGTTCTTTTTGTCCTCAGTAAGAAACTTCAGGGCAACAATGAGAGTTGAAGGAAATTAAAAAAACTTGCATTTAATAAACTGGCTGTCTCATGAAACCAGGCTTAAATGCTGGCCAAAGAAAAAAATAATAATCTAATGTCCTAAGTGAGTTCTATCTACATTACATGGGGGGGAAAAAAAGAAAAAAGGCTTTAGTTCAGCATGCTGGACAGAACATGTCTACAGCATGTCTACATTACCTGTAAGCTCTCACTGCTATTAACCCAAGCTAATTACTACCAGTGACAGTTTCTCACTATCAGTAGCACTAATTATTCATATCTGGAAAAAGAAGAGATAAATGTTGAAGCAGTTCAAAGATAAAAGACTTTAAATATTTAGTAAAACTGTTACTCTATTTCTTTTTGCAGATGACTAAAGAAGCACCTGTTTGGTGATTTTCAGAGGGCTGGAGGTCCTCCCTTACAAGAACAGGCTAAAGGAGTTGGTGTTGCCCAGCCTGGAGAAGAGCAGGCTCAGGGGGGACTTCACAGTAGCTTATGAAAGGGGCCTACAGAAAGGCTGGAGTAGGACTTTTTAATAGGATATGTGATGGCAGGAGTAGGAGCAATGGATACAAATTGTAAGAGAGGAGATTGAGGCTGGATAGAAGAAAGAAGTTCTTCCCTGTGAGGCTAGTGAGACACAGGAAGAGGTTGCTCAGAGAGGTTGTGGATGCCCCTCCCTGGAGGTGTTTAAGACCAGGCTGGATGAGGCACTGAGCAATGTGGTCTAGTAGGAGGTGTCCCTGCTCATGGCAGGGGAGTTGGAACTAGATGATCTTTAAGATCCCTTCCAACACAAACCATTCTATGATTATTTTTCAATGTAACCAGCTAAAAGGAGCTTTTAAACCAAGCAACAGTTGTAGTGAAGCTATACATATATTTACCTGTAAGCTCCAGTGGAGTGGAACTTAGCTGCGTTAGCAAAGAATCCAGAAACTATACATCTCAAAACAGGATCTGGATCACCTGAAAAAGAGATTTTTTTAAAATGTAAAATGAGCGAATGGAATAGCAAAAAATCCCTAAAACGCCACTTAACCATCACAACCAAGTTTGATGGCAAAGGCTTGAAGGCAAACAAACCCTGCCATCTCTTTCGACTTCAATTTCACAACAAATCAAAATTACTACATACAAAACTACTGTTGCCACTAGTTTCTCCACCAAGATGTTTTCACGGTCCTTAGAGCACCCTAGTGTGACAGCTACACAATGAGGTCTGATTTTTTAAAGCAGTTGGAGGCAAATGCTGAAAACTAGTCGTGGCATCCATGAAGCCACAGCACTGCTGGAAATCACATCCCAGTGACTGCTCCTAATTTTGAACATACTGGAAATACTGCTTGAAAAGTCAAGATGGAACAGGGTGATGTATTTATGACTCTTGGTAAATCTATCCATTAAATATGTAATCAGTGGTACAATCTCTTGCTGGGAAACTTAACTGGACTAAATATAAATTGTGAAAACAGGCAGATGTTCATCTGCTATCTATTTTTAGAAAAAAGAACCCTTGGTTTTAATTAACATTATTTTTAGGCCAAGGGGAAATATTCAAAGTCTGCAAGAAAAGAAGGAAGCACACAGACAATTTGGGGACTACCTTCAATTTGCATTAGACAACATGTTAAAAAATAAATTTCACCTTCACTGGACTTCTTTGGCACCTTAAAGCGGACGAGAAGCTTTTTCAGCTGCTCTCTTACAACAGAAGCTCTAACAAGCCCTTTGTAGTTCAAAAAGTGCTCCTGACACCACTGAGAGCTCTTGCCATGCTGTAAAGAGAGAATAACAGGAAAAATTACAATGAGACATCAGCAAAACAAAATTCAGCCTCTCCTGGATCACATTGCCTTGTTCATTTTTGTTTTTTTCCTGTCTCTTACAACATATTTACTGGGGTTTTACCTGAAAATTACCTATTTACATAGCAACTAACAAAGGTACACAGCACCAATAACTACAAAACATGTTTCAAACAGCTTGTAAATAGTAGTAAAAAATATGCTATGGGCTATTTTCAAACAAATGTGTGCTTCATTTCTTCATGAAAAAGAATAGCAACAGCTATTCTATTCTCACAGACAGATGAATCATATCATAAACTAGTATTTTATCAGTCTCAAAATGTAGACAACCTTTGCTGTATGCTGCTTTCTTTGGTCTTCTCTACACAAAGAAATGTTTTTCCAGATGCCAGCACTTACTCCAAGAATCTCTGCATTTGGCAGTTTATGTGAAGGTATAAAATTTAAAGGGCAAATCTTCAGTTAGTGCCTGACTGATTGCTTTGGGGCTGGGGAGAAGGAAGTCATTTGAAGACTTGGATGGTGATACTGCTTCAACTCAACAATATTGCTAACATTACAAGTGCTTTATGCCACCAAAATATACTTCACCTAAATAAATACAACACTTCAGAACTGATATGTAAAACCTCAGCTTACAAAGAAGCATTGATTGCTGTTAAACCTTAAGATAAATATGTATGGTGAATGAAAAAGAAGATATGATGATCAATGAAGCTTTTTTTTTTTTAAAAAGACATATTTATATGCAGAAAAACTAATCCATCAGAAGAAAAGATGAAAGAATATTAATTTCATTTTGAATTTGGATCCCTTTTTGTCATAGGCCCCTCCAAACATCTCGGACTCTTTAAAAATACAGCTGTCTATCCATAAGTCTGTCAGGCTGTACGCAAACCAAATTCTTTCCATTCCCCCTACAAAAGAACTACAGAAGTTCTGTGGCCAAATGTGACCAGAGTTTCTTTTAAAGCAGAATTACCAAGCCCTCGAGTCTCTCCCACTCCTGCAAATCCACATGCACTTGAAATGGCTTACTTTGACAAAGGCTTCATAAACATTGAGCATAGTGAGATGATCACCTTCTTCCACAGCAAATTTTCTGTGTTGCCTGGCCTGGGGAGGAAGACATACGTATAAAGCAGACTTTTTCTTTTGCAAAAACATGTCCCATACACTCAGTTCCCTTTATTTCTCTACTTCCTGGCAACTATTACAATTGTTATCATATAGTGGAGTTCCTCTGGGCAATCTTTCCCTAGCCAACTCGTATAGGAAAAGCACTTATAGAACTGAAATTACAAAAATGAACCCCAGTATCCAAGACAGAGATGCATTAAAAGTAGGCTCCTAATACCTGTTAAGAATTTGTTATATCCTACTACTTTGTTTAGGAAGTAGTGTTTGGGGAAACCAGTGTTTGGCAAAGCCATACACTAGCCAGTATTGGCTGACAATATTTCATGCTTCTGCCCCACAGAAACAGGCTTTTAAAACTAACAAAAGACTCCAAGGTTCCCACTGTTACTCAGTTTCTTCTTTTACCTATAATGAGTAAGTACAGTTCAAGACCTTGCTTCATTTTCATACAAACTTGCAGTCTATAATGAGCATCAATAAAATACTTGGTAGAAATCCATAAACATGGAAAATACAAAAAGGAAGTGAGACATCATTGAACTTACAGCGTGCATTTTTTGATTTGGAGGGATCAGAAATATGTTTTGAATCTGCATCATGGCAGCAATTGTCAATATCTCCTGGGAGCAGCCAAAATTTCCTGAGGAGAAAGTGCAGAAATTTAGTAAAGAAATTCCTCTTCCATTTAACTGCACCCATAGAGAATAAGAAGGAAAAGAAGCAGAATATAATTTCTATAGTATATAGAAACAGAATACCTAAACTCCTGGATTTTTTACTGTAACAGGGAACTTTTATAATTGAAAACTTGAGACAAAAGCTTTAGACTTATTTGCATGTACAATGCATTAAACTTATTGAGAGGTACATAATTTTAAACAATTCGTTTCACTAAACATCATGCCAAGATGAAGAATGTAATTTTTCAAATTTAGCTAATGTCTAAAGCTACACTACAAATACAGGAAGCAATGTCTGCTATTCAGCACAAGACTATGAAGAAAATATGATTTTTTTTTGCTACCACCTGATTCCAGAAGCATCTTTGCAAACATGGGGTTCAAAGGAAATTCAGCTATTCTCATCCCAAGAGGCTCTGTTAAACGGCAGTGCATATCCAAACCTGGAGCAGATAAATAAATTTGCTGTGATACATGTAGAAGTAGCATGGAAAATCTTCATTAGGGATTTAATACTGAAGAACAGAATTACAAACTAAAATACATAGGGAAGGGTGTCATTTTTCTAAGCACATCTGTTAAGGTCACAGACAAAGATAACTTAAATATAATCTGAAGTAGAGATGTACAGTTGGTCAAGATTCTCTACAGAAGAGTGTGATTCATGCATCAACAACTAAACTGTCAGCCATGTTCCAGCCTTTTTACTGGAGATGATACAGAAGGAGACATGGCAGCTCACTTTTTGATTCCCAGGTATTACTACTGAGCCATTTGTTGTATGGTTTCCTGCAGTCAAACACCAGCAGTAATTAACCAGGCAGACCATCAGGTCATATCCTAATCCAGAACACTACACTGAAGCTTCACCAATTACTTGAATGGAAAAACACTTCTTCTGCAAGATGACAAGAGTAATAAAATTAGAAAAAAAAAAAAAAAGGATAGTACAGACACAGGAAAAAGTAAGAAGAAAAAAGCCTGGTAAGAAAGGCAGCATAGAGGGAGAATTGAAATAGAAAAGTGCAAGTAAGCCAAGTTGTATGAGGTATGGCAAGATCAAAGCTACTCAAAGAAGGACTAACAAGAGCCCAAAGTAGGACTTGGAGGTAGTGCAGGTTGCATAATAACCACAGCAGGGCAGACTGAGGAAACACAAATGTGACCCATGCTTCATATAAACATATTATTTGTCAAACTGTGTGGTGGCAAAAACCCACAGCTGAACTTCAGCAGTGTTTTACAGAGAAAGGCAAAACCACAAATGAACTCAAGAAACAAGACCTCCTATAAAACTCATGTCAGCATATCTAAAACCACAGCTACCTCTGTCAAATGTTTACTTTCCTTTATTAATTGCTCTACTATCACCTCACTACTTATGACAATGCAGTAATCCACTTGCTGCACCCTTTCACTGTTGGACAAAATCTAACAGGCACATCACATCCCAATCACACCATCGCATCACAGTATTTTCCTCAGAAATGGGTACAAAAGGCTGCTTATGTGAAATGATGAAGTAACATACTTAAACACAAAGTCATAGAAGCTGTAAAAATTAAGGTATAAGAGCTTTCATTTTACCAGTGAAATATGAGAAGTTTAAGTGCTACCAAAATTAATAGCTCAAAATACACTCTCATCTACAGAAAGATAAACTAACTGTTCCTAAGTATGAAAAAAAAAAAAAAAAGGAGAAATCACTATCTTCTCAACTCTCTAGAGGTGCATCAGGTCAAAAATCCCTCGGTTTCAACAGGATCATACAAGTCTCAATGCAATTTTGCACAGATATATATTTATATACACATATAGCGTGTACACAAGTGTCTTTGTAGCCATAAAGCTGGATATACACAAAAAGCCTGCAACAGGCATTAGTCTGGAATAGGTAAAAATTTCCATGAAATAGCATTAAAAGCAAGCACTGTATTCCTATATAAAACTGGAGATTACTGCAAAGAGTTTTATTAAATAGTTCCAAGTAACAACCACTAGTTGTAGCTGAGGGATTAACACACTGCCACTAAGTGTTACTAAGAGGAGACACCTTACAAACACATGCCTTCACAAAATCTTGGATCTGAAATAAAGCTCAAATAAGCAGGTTGAAAGCAGCTTTATTTTTTATCTCCTAAATTATGGTTAAAGTTTATAAACTTCAGCTGACCACTCAGACTTCAAAAAAAAGAAGTTGAGAAGACATACTCCTGACGTCAGTTTGCATCACTGTAGAAATAATCAGCCTAAAAACCAGCAATGTGTTTATCCTACAGAACTATCTCTGCATAAGTTTCTCTGTTGGCACTGTGGGGTCCTGACCCCAAACTGCACATTTGCATGCCATGAATACACAAATGATGAAATAAGAGTTCATATTTGCATAAGAAAAATGTTATCCCAGCTGCACCTGCAAATGCTTGGGTAGCTTCACCTCTGTAGCTTATGCAAAATCTCCATAATAAACCACCTAAAACCTTAACCTTCAGCAAAAGCTGAATACACATATCATACACACACATTCCTTTCCATCTCAAACACCAGCATCAGCACTTCTCTGCTCTGCTGCACAAGTTGGGCAGCCAAAGAGAGAAGCAGCTCTGTAGTCCTTTGTGAGGCCACCCCTTTTGCCAAAACATCAAGCAGCTAAATCAGTGAGTTTATTGACCTTTCCTCTGCATTTCCCTGAGGTGGTTTTGGCTGTGAATTCATCCTTTCAACATCTGAGTGAGGCACTGTGAAGGCTCTTGTTCCAGGCTAGAAATGGTTGCCAAAAATCAAGTGCCTTAAGTGAAACCCTCCTTTGCATGATGGAACTGAATCAGGAGAGAACAAAATGAAGAGAATTACAGCTCCAGGAGACTATGAAGAGAGCCTCCAGTTCAAAACATAGCATTTTTAAATGCCACAAACCTCTGGATGCTTCCAGAGCCTCCAGACAATCTCCGTTAACCTTTTCCTTATGTTTACATTATGGAGCAAATATTGTTAACTTTGAATTAACTGCAAATGCTGAGTTAAAGTCAAACAGAGTTTTGTTTTGATTGCTGGTTCTTGTGTAAAGTTTCTATTTTGTTTAAGTTTGTTGCATTCCAAAAGATTAAATGACTGTCAAAAACCCCAACAACCTAACAGTTCGTCTTCTAAATAAAATCAGACAGCGTTCATTCTATCCACCACAAGAAAAAGGACTTGAAAACTGTGTATGAAATTATTACTGAAAATATTTGAGTGTTATTTGCAGTCAAGAGCAGCAAAATGGATAAAACCAAAATGAACACATATGAATATCTTGAGTTGGAAGGATCCATAAGGATCATCCCACTCAATGCACTGCTCCTTACCAAGCTAACTAAAGCTAATCCATCTAAAGGTTTTGTTCAGCCAATAGAGTATTTGAGAATAAGTTGTGATTAGTAATTCAGAGAATCTGATTAAAAATAGAATAAATTATTAAGTAGCCAAAGACCAGGAAAGTATTTTGAATTCTGCTCGCAGTGTCAGTTAGACAGCTTTTTTCTCTTTTCAGTAGAAGTCTGAGTGTATCTGGTGAGACTCCAACTGGAGTACTGCGTACAGTTCTGAAGTTCTCAACATAAGAATGACATTGAGCTGTTGCAGCGGGTCCAGAGAAGAGCCAGGAAGATGATCAGAGGGCTGGAGCACCTCCCTTATTGATTTCTATTTCCTCCCTGAAAGTTACTGCTGCCTTTTCCTTGCTTATGTGTCTGAAATAACCACACGAAAAGAAAGAAAATTAAGAGGAGACTGAGCTTCCACCAGTCAAGCCTGCGTTTCCTCTTTCTCAAAGCTCAGTCCTCAAATGCAAGTTTGATTAATTTTTTTCATAATTCCTGTAACACAACTACAAATAAAGCAAAGCAAAACATTCTCACCTCCTAAAGCGTACAGCAGCTCTAAAGCTTGCACCATCGACTGTGCAGGAGGTGGCTGTGAAGAAAAAAATGGACATTATTTAAAGTCATCATCACAGAACACAAGTGTTTTCACAAAAATTCTTCCTCTTCCGGTTACTGGCTAATGGTTCTGTGGGTTCTCAACAAATCATCTAGTCAATTTTCTTCACACCGAAGAAAGATGATAGACTTTCCAGCCAAGGACTCACCGAAAGAAAGGGGAATCTGAGCACATTGTCAATGCCCAAAGCCTTCAACTGCAAGATGACAGGAGCAAGGTTACTGCGCTGCATCTCAGGAACAGTGGACTGGGGCAGCTTCTCAAAGTCCTCCTCTGCCATGGAAGAAAATAAAGCAATTTGGGACTGAGTTTCAACTCCCACTCTGTGCAGTGAGTATGACAGAATGATACACATTTCAAGTTAAAATTACCAAATATTCTTTACAGATGTTTAAAAGGAACTCTAACTCAAAAGTGACCTTTCTCCAATTCAATGGTTTTGGCTACACTGCTGGTTCTTGAGTTGATCCAGACATATTTCAATTTCAAATATTGTAAGCTCTTCAGAGAAATCTGGAAATGCTTTATATGATTCTATGTCTCCTGTTTAACCCCTCCACCAGAACATAAAAGATAGGGTGCAATAAAAAAGTGGATTTTTAAAAAAAGAGACATGTAAAGCCTCAAACTCATCATGTCTTTGCTATAAAAACACTATTTTTAATAACTGCTCAAGCAAAAGGAGGTTTAAAAACCATAAAGCAATTTAACAATGCCTTTTTTAAAGGCACACTCACTATAGAGAATGGAAAATACTTCAAACAACATAAAAAAACCAACCCTTTCCCATTGACCAACTCTTCTGCAGCAAAGAATAAGGCATACTCATGACTCTGTTGATTTAAAACTCTAAATCAAGACTAGAGATACTTTATTTTCACCTGATTTATTTTTTGTTTCTAGACAGAATACTATCTCTGCTCTAACACAGGCCTTCCTTAAGACAGTGCATATTTCTTATACTTCCATCCACTCACGGCACTTTCTTCTTTTATTGAGTTTTGGGGTTTTTTTCCCCCCTCCTCCCTTAGAATGCCTCTTGAAGTGCTCATGAAAAACACAAAATTAACTTGGGTGGAATATTTCAAAAGCTATGTAAGCTTGGTATATTATGCAACAGAGAGTCTCTCCTAATTCTCACTGGAGGCACAAATTCAGAGAATAAATCATATCTTTATTGTAGCAGTTCTTTTTAAATTAATGCAAGCTTGCCAGATTCTGTTTGCTCTCTCTAAGTCTCAAAGCTCCAGTAAACCTAGAAGGAACCTGAGTGAGACAAGCAATGGCAATGCCTTTTCTGCAATGCCTTTTCTCATCTAACAGCTGACAGCAGGGACTGTTGGATTGTGGCTTTCTGACCACTGCTATATGGCAAACAAATCTATTAGTATGGCAATTTCTGTACAGTATCAGGGTGATTGATTTAAGAGAAGTATTAGGAGTTGGCACCTATTCCTATGAAAAAGGACCCAGGAAGAAGTTTTCCTTCAGTTATATAAAGTATTTTCAGAGCCCTTCATAAGATGCCCACTCTAAAGAAGACTTCAGTCACTGAAAAGAGCAACCATTATCATTATTATAAAAGGAAGCAAGTGCTCAGAAACTAAGATTAACTCAACAGAGCTGCATTAAACAGTACAAGTTTGCAATTGCTAACAATCTTGTAGCACTTGTTCAGCTTGTGTTTCTGTTTCATAAAAGCATTCAGTGTCCAATGCTCACACATGAACAGAGTACTTTTAAAATAAGCCAGAAAAATAATGAAAGGGAAGGAATTCACACCTCTCACTGAGAGGAAAAAAAAAATACAGATTATTCTTCTTTATCTGATACTTAAAGCATTGTAGAACAAAATGCAAGTCTCACCAGCAAGTCCACCTGCCCTAACCATCAATGCACTGACCTGTATAAAGTCTGTAACATTTTCCAGAGCGGTTGCGTCCTGCACGCCCAGCTCTCTGATTAGCTGAAGCTTTAGACACTGGCACCACCACAAGGCATTCAATGGCCGTTTTGGGGTTATAGGCTCGAAGCTTCACAAAACCACAATCAATTACAAAAGCAACTCCATGTATTGTGATGGAGGTCTCTGCAACGTTGGTGGCCACTATCACCTACAGACAGAGACACAAAGAGGACACTGCAAACTCCCCAGTCTCAAATCCACCATCAAACTCCAGCATCGGGGCACCAGGACTCCAATAAAAGCCACTTGAAAAATGTCAGATGTGACAGTTCCAGTAAACACACTCAAGAATATGAAGTACATGCAGCAGAAAGAGCTTGTCAGCTTGAAATAAGCCCAGTTTTTACAGCTTCAGACACTTTCTCATTCAAATTTATTCCCTCTTCATAAAAGTAGAAGAACTCGGCAGTGTTTGCCAAGAAAAACATTAACTGACCGTAAATCAAATGTTCCTATGTAGCAAACTAAAAATATTTTCTTTCTGCTTCTCAGATATATTGAACTGTTAGTTCTAACAATGGAATGGAGCAGGAGAGAGGAGAGGAACAGAACTGATTAAACACTCCATGTTCAGTACTCCTAAGGAGAGATATGCTTATACACATGCCCTAAAATATTAAAAATTAATCGTTCCCAGATGTCAGAGGGAAATTTCATCCTTGTTTCACCTGAAATGAAAAAAGTAAGTCTTGGAAGTTAATTGACTAACATCACATCCTAGAGAGAAATGAGGTATTTATAGTCAACATTTTCCAACATCAGATGAACAACTGTCCTTGTTAGAGATTCCAGCAGACACAAGAAGTGCAACAAATCATCCCTGTGCCATTCTGTCAGCTTTTCTCAGCAGCAACACAGGCTCTGCCTAAGCAGAAAATACTAAACGTGATCAATTACATAGTTCCTGGAGAAGAGAATGCTAGGGGGGACCTCAGATTAGCTTCTCAATACCTGAAGGAGGCCTACAGAAAGGCTGGGGCAGGACTTCTTAACAGGGTACAGGATGGCAGGACAAGGAGTAATGGATGCAAATTGGAAGAGGGGAGATTTAGGCTGGATAGAAGAAAGAATCTCTTTACTGTGAGGGTGGTGAGACACTGGAACAGGTTGCCCAGAGAGGCTGTGGATGCCCCCTCCCTGGAGTGTTTAAGGCCAAGCTGGATGAGGCACTGAGCAACCTGGTCTAGTGGAAGATGTCCCTGCTCACGGCAGGAGGCTTGGAACTACATGATCTTTAAAGCCCCTTCCAACCCAAACCATTCTATGATTCTACTCTATGACATTAAATGTCCAAACAAGATTTGCAGAAATCTAAACAAAGTTTTCTTTCTCTTAAAACAAAGCAAGTTTAAAATTGATTCTTAGGTTAAAATACAGCACTTACTTACTCTATCAATTTTTCCATTATTGGTAGAAAACATCTACAGATACTCAGACCACAAAAAGAAATAAAATCAAGTAAAAGGAGAGGACTTCAAAGTGTAAGAAGCTGCAACTGGACACAGACAAATACAAGGCTGTAGGAAGACTCTTAAAAATTGAGAATTTGATGAGGTAGATGAGGGGCTTAGAACTGACATGTCTACAACTGATCAAATATGAAAAGGAAAGTTTTTGTTTCAAAGGCAGTGCTAGGAGATGCACAAAGTCTACCTTAGTAATGATGTAAACTTGATACGTAAACTTGATATGTGTAATGCAGACACCCTCCTGGGTGTTAAAAATCCAGATATACACAAGGCTTACCTTCCTTACACTGTGAGAAACTCTCTCAAACACTTTCATTTGCTCAGAAGAAGGCAGCCCAGCATACATGGGGAGGACACGGAGGTGTTTTCTCATTCCAGTGCGAGAAAGAGCCCGAGCCTGTTCTATGAGCATCGAAACAACAGTCTCCACTTCCTCCTAGAGCCAGAGCAACACACAGAGTGGTTTCACGTTAATAACACATAGCTGTTAGCTGTCGCCTATATACTAAAAATGCACCAAAATAATCCAGATACATTTATACTTATTCAAAGTCCCAGATCTTTTCACTAGCACTTTAAATTCTGCAATATTCCTACATAAATCACCATTCATAATTGATATGCAAAGATTTATGTTTGTTACTGAGACAATGTTCTGAATACAGAAGAAAAACCACAAGGGCAGGACTGAATGAAGTTCAAGAAGAAGGAGGCTTATTTTCCCATGAAAATAAGAGAACAAAATGGGATGCCAATCTATTTTGACTGTACAGAATGCTGCAGGTCTCAGTAGGGAATGACCCGGTAACAGTATTGACATTTATTGCTCAACTTCACATTTAATCTCAGAAATCAACTATAGCACCTCACTCTTCAAAGGTATGGACAACAAACATTCAGAAATTTCTTTGTCAGATACCAAATTCACTCTTTCAAAGTCAAATCAATAATGGGGATGAAGCATTTATTCTGAAAATACACAAGATGTTATTGAAGCTCTTCAAGGTAGCTCCTAACTGGAAAATTTATAAGCTACCTTCCATTTACTCTTTCTGGCTGTAAAGTGAGCTGACAGGCACAAATAGAGCAGAAGGGAGAAGCAAGCTTTTATCTCACAGCAGTTTGTTTCCTTGTCAAAGACTTCAGATGTTAAGCCTAAAAAATGTAAATTTGATTTGCCTTAACTATTAATGACTCGCAGCCAACTTTGTGGGTATGCCTAGCACCAAAAAAACATATCCTTGTTAGCAAGGAACAAAAGTATACAGCTTTAAATGAGAAAAACTACCATCCATCACTAGCTTTGATAAATCCAGACCACAATTATGTTTCACAAGTCTTTCAGACTGGCCTACTTCTGCTCCCATTAATGTAGAAATATTTGTCATCTTTAATGAGATTAAAATAAGAACAGTTAAGGAAAGAATGAGACAGAGGTGGCTTTTCAAAGCCCTCAATCACTACTGTAAAGTAAAAAAAAAAACAATTTATGTCTATACCTGGCCAGTCAAAAATGCCAGTATATCACCATCATTCTCCATCTGGTGAATTTTCATTGCAGTTTCCACAGTTGATTTGATATAGTCTGGAACGGGACTATGAGGAGAGAAAATAGTACAGATGTTAGCAGAAACAGACTGCTCCCTTCGATAAGGAACAAAGAGAGAACTAGTTTTTGGACACTATATATTGGCTATGCACATTCAGTTCATGATGAATCCTTGAGAATCAACTTTCAGCAATTGAATTGTTTCCTTTACACTGCAGAAAGCCTACAAACACATCTGCTGCTATAAGTGACATCCAAATGGCTCCCAAATTGAATGCTTCACCTCCTTAACATTGGTCTGGGAATTTCTAAGCTCTGACTTAGACAAAACATATCACAGTTGCATGCTCTCCAAATCACCACTGAGGAGATCAAACAGGAACACACCTCTGGATGTAAAAGATGTCCACTGGAAAGGTTCTTCCCTCAACAGTAAGGATCATGCTGGTATCTTTGCTGGGGTCACCTGTATTGTTCTGATTAAAGAAGTCCCTGAATTTCTACAATAAAATGAAAACACTTTTACTTTCACACTTCAGAGGATTCACAGAGAAACTTAAAGACATGTAGAAGTTAAATTACTATTGCATGGATGTTTCCCTCATGTATTTGACAGTTGGAAGTTAAAAGTTAGATTTTGTTACCTTCTACCCTGTCTGGAGTTCAGGCATTCAGCACAGTTTATGAAGTTTTCTTTTAAAAACACACCTAGACCCCACACTTGTAGAACTAGGAGGTCCTTGATGAAATAGCAGTTTTAAAAGGAATTAAATAAAGTACTTCATTAAATAGCAAGTAGCAAACTTCTGGAAATTGTTCTCATATGATGTCCTGAAGACTTAAAGCTTCAGCAAGCAGATCCAAAGACAAATTACCAAGCAGCAGGTCCATAAACACAAACTAGAAGGAAACAGCAGGAATCCACTGTCTAATATCTCTACTATGACCTTTGCAGATGCTGAAGCAGCTCGAAGAGAACAGGCACACAGCAGGTGGACAGGCTCATACACTCTCTCCAGACAACACTGGGCTCTAATCTAGGAGAGCATTTCTTGTTCCTACTTGAGTTCACTGACATTTTTAGGAAGTTATATAAGTTTACACAGGCCATACCTCTATCAGGGAACTAGTAAGATCTCACTGAAATTAAATACAGTCATTTATCATCTTTTTTAGTGGTCTGTACCTGCCTCAAATTATAGGTATCAGTAAAACAGAGCTAAACCAATGTCTCATACTAGACAAGATGAAGTCAATAAGCAGGAAAAAAGCTTAAATATATGCAAAGCAGATTTGCATTTAAATTCACTTCCAAAAAAGTCTGCTAATGCAAAATGAAAACCAAATACAGCAACCTAATTATAGCAGATTTATTTCCTGCACTCCTTCCTCTCTTCTTTGTGACTCAGACAGCAGCAGTGCATCACAAGAAGCAGGCAGCACAGAGGATAAGCTGGATATAAATAGGAGCTGCCACTAAAGGTCACTTTGTTTCAAACCAAATCTGAGAGTTTTACCTCTGCATCCAAGGTGGCTGAAGCCACAATCACTCGAAGATCCCCACGCTTCTTCTGAACCTACAGTAGAAACCAAGAACACTCAGAGTAAAAACTGTTTTCTGAGATCCAAGGCTACAATCAAATTTTCAAGCATTCAGATTACCATTAACTTCTCCTTAACAAAACTTGGATATTATATAACAGCTGATAAAGTGATGCTGTCATATAATACTGTATCACCCTATTGGTCTAATAACCTGAAGATGGTTTGGAGTTTCATATATTCATTTTAAGGGTGTTCAGTCTGTAACAATCAGAAGTTACTGGTGAGAGTCAGAGCTTGAAGTGTGGAAGTCAACAACAACCCCCATCAGATCACTTCAGCAGATGCAGACTGGTTTTTTTCTAGTATCGTCTAAGGAGCAGTATTAGCACCGTGAGGAAGAAAGGAGGATCCTTACTGTCAGATATATAAAGTGAATAGTTGTACGTGTACAGTAGTATGGAGGATATATGAAGAACTAAAAATCACCCATCAGGATCAGAAATTTAACAAAAAGGATGACAATAAAAACAGTTACAGAGAATATTTAAAAAAAACACCAACCTTTTTTAGTAAGCCAATGGCAATATCTGTATAAAGAGTCCTTTCATGGGCTTCATCCAGCATGAGTACACTATGAATAAAGCAGAAAGATACAACTTCAGAAACAGTTTGAGTGACACTAGAATCAGAATTTTCCTGTCTTCTAAAAGTACCACTGCAATTCTCAACTGATTCACTAACAGCCTCTACATTAAGTCAAACTCCTAAAAAAAATTCCACATCTTTTGGTATTTTATTTAAAATAACCACACCTCAGTTTAAAAATTTCATTTTGATAAAACAAGCACAGCAAAAACCACTTCATTCCATGTTTCCTTACCTGTATCTTGTTAACAAAGGATCAGCCATCATCTCTCTCACAAGCATACCATCAGTTAGAAACTAAAAGTGAAAGCAAAGACATATGTAAAAAACCCCAAACCCCCAGTTTTTGATTGTCTGTGTGTTTTGTAGAGATGATTTCCTAGGCATTTGCCTGATTTTTTTCCTTGCCTTTAAATTCTAATGATCTATTAAATGGATCAATTTTCAGCTATGGAAGCCAAATACCTACTTTTGAGCACAACCTGGAGATAAGCAGAGTGACTATGTTTTTAATAGGTGATTTTTAAAAAATGTAGTTATTTTGTATTGTAAAAAAAGGAAACACAAAAAAGGCAACAGAGGTTCCTTCACTCTATCTAGCCTGTAGCATGGCTAAATCTACACTATCAGTAACATCCTGTGTATGAATCCAGATTTGATCCTCCCAAAACAATTTACTTAATGTATATCACACACTTCAAAACAGAACACCTTAACAATTGAACAAAGTGCAACATTTTAATTTGATACTTTCTTCCTATTAGCCAGTGGAAACCCACCAGCTTTATGAAGCCTTCACACAGTAGCTTGACCTGGCACCATCACCTTGGATGGGTCAGTAACTGTTGTGCAACATAAAAACCCCTTCAAATTTCCAGTCCCAAATGATTCCCCATCACACTCAAAAAAAGAAAGATATTTCTTCATTAAATGCAGCTGAAATATCTTTATTTTTTTCACACTTAAGGGCTACTTGCCCCAGACAAAAAAAATCACCACAAAACAAAAAGTAAATTATCTCATTAATCATCATCACTATTCCAGCATAAGACAAACTCTGCTCTGTAAGCAACTCAATACTAGTATTGCTGATATCACTGAAGAGCAGCTGCAAAGCTTCCTATTTAATCCACATCAAATCACTCTGTTAGCCTACTCATCTTGTGTTTTATCTGCTCTTGTAATCAAAAACTATTTTAAGAACAGAAAGGATACTTAAGCTGTGATTCACTCCAGCCTTTCACTATGACTTTGAATGATGTACCAGGTCACACCAGCACTATACAAATATCATCCCAAAAGCACCTTAAAAATCAACTTTAGTTTTAAAATGCTGGCTGCCAAACTAGAGGAATAGAATATGTATGTATTTTATTAAGGTCTACATAGCTACAGAACACTTCTATTCTTTTTACAGGTATCAGAAGGTTGTCATTAATTGTGCAAAAGTTCTTAAAGAGTTTCAGCAAATCCTTCAGGGTTACCACCTACTGTTCATGTTTCACCTTAATTCTGGTAGCCTGTGGATCCGTGCAATCATCAAACCGGATGCAATATCCAACTTCATGACCCAACACTGCACCTCTTTCATCAGCAACACGACCTGCAACCTGAGAAGAGATTCATAGAAACAAGAGATAGTAGTCAGCACACTCATTTCATTGTTTTGCCCCTCCAGCATACTGGCATCAAAACGGGATGAGATCTAGTGCTTCCAAAGAATTACTTGTTCTTCTTCAAACATAAGATTTCATCTGACGTAATGACACAATCTTAACATGTCTGTGGTAAATAATTTTTAAAATGTTTTAACGTGCCTTAAGTGTGTTCCAGAGGTAACTTTCTGTGATATGAATTCCAACAGACCCACAAAGGCAGCCACTCACCATGTCACAGTGGTGGGAAAGGACCAGCTCCCAGCACAGATGATATACAAAAAGGGAAAGCGTGCAGGTATATGATATGTAGAAAAGATTTATCAGTTAAGCTGATCTGCCCTTGTACTTACTTGGGCTTTTTTTGTTTTTTTTAAATGAAGATGCTACTGTACTTTTCATAATCCAGAGTCCTCCAAGATAAATACAGGCAGGGAACGAGCAGAATAATTACAGAAGCAACACTTTTTACAGCAATACCACCCTAGGCCAGATTTAAGGAGAAAGATCCTTCAGCTAAAAGGCTTGAGATATTCAGGCTTATTCTATAGAACATCAGGTATTATCAGGCCATGGTTTCAGCAAGCTACAAAGATGCTTAATAGCTAAAAACACAATAAAACCCCACAATCCCCCATGAATCTTAGCAGAATTGCAGGAGTAAGCTATTTTCAGCCATTTGAGTGACATTCTCAGATACATTGACAGGCAGTGAATTCATAACTTCATTTGGAATTTCTATCACTCCATCACTTTCAGCTCAAGCCTTCAGGGCAATTCTCAGTCTGTGTAATGCAACCAAGCTCAGGAATTTTTAAACTGGCCTTAAGCCTGTACAACTACCTGTCTTTACTCTGATGATCCCCATACTCTAGATGGGAAAGTGATCGTTTGATCACTTGCCTTTCGAGGCAAAGCAATGTTACCCACCCTATCTCTAAACACTCTGCAACAGCCATACAGTCCAGGCAGTATGCAACAACATTCTCAAAGAAAAATCCTACTGTGTCAATATACTAAGCTCTTAGGCTTAAAAACAATGTGTTGAGATACAAAAGGGAAAAACAGAAGTAAATCTACAATGAGAAATCATTGCAGCATACACAAGATCTCTGTGCACTGTGAAGGAGAAGAGAGAAGAGACTGCAGACAGGCTGCCCAAAGCACAAGCTGCAAATCACTTATAAATTGTTTCCTTAACCATGTTAGATCTGATCAGAAAATACTGAATGAGATGAAACACGAAGTTGAATAGCTATCACTTCTACTACATGTTACCAGAGGCAAAAGCTGATTTGTTGCAGGTACAGTTTAATAGCTTATAAAGAACAGCCAAAATGAAGGTTACAAAATGACACCTCAGTTTGCTGTACACAAAATGCTGTGGTAGAAATTTCAGCCCACCAAATCAGTGTTTGGCAGCAGTTACAAAGACAAGGAGTGGTGGATGCTTCCTGTGCAGACTGTCACCAGATACTACAAGTTTTTGCCCTCAGCATCCTTTCTTCTTCCTCTCATAATACATCTAGATGATGTTACAGTCTCCTAGACACACTATGTATACGAAAAGACTTCTTGCAATAAAAATGTTTCTTCTCCCTAACGCACTTTCAAGAGGAAAACACAAAAAAAATCTCACCGACAGCAACAGAATATCCAAAATACAGAAAAAGAGATGCAAGAAAACTAGGCATGAATTTCTAGAAAGAGGAACACAAGCTCCTCTTTCCTCCACTGGCTATAATACACATGCATGCAGATCTACATCCCTACTTTACTTTCTGAAGGAAGGCTCACATAAGCACTGCTATAGCCCAGAGTAAATGATTGCTCTACCCTACGCAGCTCTACCTTCCTTACACAGCTCTCTTGATCCAAGGGCAACTTTATTTCAGTGCTTCTGTATTTATAGTTCTGGGCTCGGGATCTTCAGCAAAACCTAATCATCAGGATAAATTCAGTGTATGGGACCAGCATTTCTGCAAGAAAGATAAGCAGAAATGTCTGGTCATTCAGGAGCCCATGCAGCTGTGGTTCCTGCTACTCAGCAAAACCTACAACATCAAATATATATAACATATATTATATATATATATGTTATAACAACATCAAATGGGGACAATTTGGACATGGAGAAACTCACTGAAACAGCAGCAACCCGACGAGGCTGTGTCACTCCTACAACTCTTCCTTCAGCTGTCCAGCCAGCTTCTGCTAGGTACTGCAAAGAAATACAGAGAATAAGAAATTAATTGCTGCATGGCTGGTGTCATTGACACAGTTTTGGTTTTTTTGACAATGGAATGGTCTACACATCACTGGAAATGGTGACATCCAGTGGGAGAAACCTTCTCAACAGGGAATGAGGCTTTAAAGTAGATTTTACCCAATGAAACAAACACTTACTTGTGGAATCTGTGTTGATTTTCCACAGCCTGTTTCCCCAACAATCACCAGAGTTTGATAATTCTCCACTAGGTAAAGTATGTGATTTCTCAGCTGAAAGAGAAGATGGCATTTAAGTAACAAAAATAAGAAAATAATTTTTTTAACTCCCAGTATTTATATATCTAACAGATACAGTAAATGAATTTGCAATGGAATTTACTGATAAAAGCAAACAGTTCTTTAAAATCTATGGAGTATGTGTATAATGGATGAAGCATTCAGAAACCTGGTCTAGTGGGAGGTGTCTCTGCCTATGGCAGGGGGGTTGGAACTAGATGCTCTTTAAGGTCCCTTCCATCCCAAACCATTCTATGATTCTATAAATAACTTAAATCTACAAAGACTGTAAAATTGTCAATAACAGCTGTCAAACAGAATAATCAATTACAACAGAGAGAGTAAGACCATAACATTATTAGTTTATATCGTAAAGTGATTCTCTACACCTCTTTCAAAAAAAGACATAAAAACCCAAGAGATTAAATATACTAACAAGAAATTCCATACCTTAAAAACAGGCAACTTTTGTCTTTGTTGTTCAATAGAAAGGGAAGCATAAGGATTATAGATGACCGTTACACCACTGCTTTCAGCAGGACTTTGTCTCTCCTCTGAGACACTAACACCAGGACCTTCTGTGCCTAAATGACAAGTTAATTTTAAGTACAAGAATACTTCTGCCTAATGCATCCCAATAGAACCAAAGTAAATAAGTTCCTTGCAAGGAGTAATCATGGGTAGCAGTATACATCAAAAGATTAACATCTTTATGAAAATAAGAAAAACATTAACTAACAGTAAACATGCAGAAACTTTTTCCAAAAATCGTGTCTCCTGCAGGTTAAAAATCAGAAAAACTCCACCAAAAAACCAATATGTACTTGAATTTTTAAAAGGAGACAAAGGGTAGGGGAAAGCACTTAGGAAAAGCACACAGCAAGATCTTGGGAACTTTCCTCTTCTGTGCAACAGCTCAGATGTATCTTCAGTATCCTTCTCAGAATGATTTCCATGGATTTCAAGCCATTCAACCAGCCATGAAACAGAACTTCCCTTGACTAACATCAAGTTGCATAAACATTCAACTTTTCCTGGTTTGCAGATATGCCAGTTCTGAATTTAGCTCAGCTACGACTTGATTTATTCCTAATTCAGGTTACCGTAAGAAAACTGACAACCAGAAATGCTGAATCATGTAAGTGAACTAGAAACAAAACCTCATCCCACTAACAGAATGTATCATGTCCAGCTGCAGATTCAACTGGGAAGGTCTCAGAGAAGAGAGGATTCCCCTGCTTTACAGGATTTGCTTGTTTGATGCTTTCCCTTGTTTAAAAAGTTAGTCCCTACTCAAAGCTGCCAAGTAAATTTTATAGCAAACTGATCCAATTTTAAGTGTGATTTGCAGCAATTACTGTAGCTCTCATTCCCCAGGACACATCTGGAAGTTAAGAACCAGGGACATGAATAACTTGACATGGATCTTGACAAATCAATGAAGTTAACAGATCACATCACCCACTAATTTCATCACAGCATTTTCTATGGCTTTTTTTTTTAAGACACTACAGCAAACATATTACTTACTGTATATACATAGTATATACACACCTATTGCTATATTAAAATTATTAAGAAGCTGTTTGCTAAATTAATCTTGACTCTAGAACAGCTTTGCAAACCACAACACAGTGACTGACTCAAACCAACCAAGCTCTCCCTTGGGATAAGTGAATTGGAAGGTTCCCACTGCCCAAATCCTGTAGGAACAACCAGGGAGTCACAGCACAGCAGATGCTGAGAGGGATCTCTGGAGGACTTCTACTCCAACATCTTGCCCACCACAGGGTCACTTACAGTGGGCTGCTCTGGTTCTCATTCAGTCAGAGACCCCACAACCCACAGCAGAATGTTTTTCTCACATTTCTGCTTGTGCCTACTGCTCCAGGAGACACTACAAAGCAGAGAACGTCTCCATCTCCTCCACACAGCCCTATCATTAATGTATATGGAAAAGATTCCCTTGAGACTGCTCTTCACACGCTCCAATCTCTCAACCATCTCCGAGTCACTTCCCTTCGTGGTCGCCCTGGTGCTGAGGTGCCCACAGAGGATCTCCATACAGATCTGCCAGGGCTCAGGGAAGGGTCCTCTCCCTTCAGCCTTACAACAACACAACCTGGGGATAGAAATGACCTTCTCTTGCTGACCCGGCTCACCAGCAGCTCTCCTCAGCTCGCAGCCCACGGGACCCCGGTGTCCTTCCCGGCTGTCTGACACCCGGGGCTGCTCCCCTTCAGGGGCAGGATCTCGCACCGCCTTTCGCCAGCCATCCCGGGGCTCTCCAGCCCCTCGAAGTTCCACATCCACCCCCACGGGGTGAGAACGGACTCCATCCCTTTCCCTGTCACCCCCAGTAGCGGGCAGCGCCCGGCTGCAGTCTCTCAGCCCTGGCACCTACAAGCCGCGAGGCTCCAACACCCGACAGTTGTGGGAGGCAGCGCCGCGGCTTTAGCTGCGACCCTCGCTGCGGACAGTCCGGGAAGGCTCAGACAAACCTACACCTCCCCTCCAGCCCGGGACCACCGCTCCCCCTCACCTGGCTTCCAAAACTTCACCGGTCCCACGGGCGCCGCCATCTTAGGGTGAGAGGGCAAGCGGAAGCAGCGGCGGGGCCCACGTGACGCCGCCTGTTGCCGCGGCCGCCGCAGCTCCCCTCGCCAAGGGCTCGTCTGTGAACGGCGGCGGAGCTGGTAAAGGGGAACAGTGAGTCTAGAGATAGGCGAGGAAGAGGCTGAGAGGTCTGGAGGAGGAAGATGATGAAGGGACTGGAGCTGAGGGAGCTGGGTCTCTTTGTCTTGGAGAAGAGGAGACCAAGGGGTGACCTCATTCTTGTCTGTCTTCGTAGGAGATATGGACAGTGGGATTGAGTGCACCCTCAGCAAATTTGCAGATGACACCAAGCTGTGTGGTGCAGTTAATACACCTGAAGGAAGGGATGCCATCCAGAGGGACCTTGACAGGCTTGAGAGGTGGGCCCAAGCCAACCTCATGAAGTTCAACAAGGCCAAGTGCAA
>VZTY01001909.1:123657-152805 GCA_013400935.1 Turnix velox
GAGCGGCGGAGCGGCCCCGCTCGCAAACACCGGCTTTATAAGGGTTCGGCTCCGCCTCCCGCCCGGCCCCGGGAGCCCACGGGTGGCGGAGGCGGTTGGCGTCCCCCCGCCCGGGGCAGCCCCCGCAGCATCGAGCCGAGCTAATGAAGCGCTGCCCTGGGTCAAGCGACCGCTGCGAGAGCGGGAGGGAGCAAACGGCTCCACTGGCTCCGGGCACTGGTGATCCCCGGTCAGTGGAAAATAAGCAGCTCGGTAACAACCTGCTGGAAAACCCCCCTGTGATAGGAAGTCATTTGTAAACTTTCTTCCTCCTTTGGGTCCCAAACCAGCTACAGTGTAAGACACCTGAGGGGGTCCTACAGAAAGGCAGAAAGGACTTTTTAATATGATATCAGATGGGAGGACTAGAAACAATGGATGAAAATTGGAAGGGGGTAGATTTAGACTTGACATAAGAAAGAAATTCTTTACAGTGAGGGTGGTGAAACACTGGAACAGGTTGCCCAGAGGTTGTGGTTGCCCCCTCTTGTGAAGTCTTCACGACCAGGCTGGACAAGGCACTGGGAGCCTGATCTAGTGGAAGGTGTCTCTGCCTATAGCAGGGTGGTTGGAACTCGATGATTTTTAAGGTCCCTTGCAAACCAAACTATTCTATGATATCATAGGATAGAGCCCACAGGCTGGTTTTGCACAGACCCAAGTACTGTTGAATACAGGCTCTTAAAACTACAACTCAGGATTAGCCTTGAAGGTGCCTTTGGGCTCCTTCTCTGTAACTTGTTTCACTCCTGGTGGTGCAGCTCCAGAGACCATGCAAGAGCTTCTTTATCTTTTTTAAAAAAGTGTAGGCAGAACTTTTCCTCCCACCTCAGCTCTTGGTGTATGCACAGGGAGTGGCTGCTTTGAAAACCTCTGCCTTTACAGATCCCAGAGACAGAAATGTCACAGTCAGTAGCATCAAGTTTTGCTTTGCCACAGGAAACTGAGTTTTGGATTCTTTTCTGTTCTTTCATTCATTCAATTGCTGTTTACAGAATTATTCCAGACAACAGCTGAAATGTGCCATCTGCTGGACACACATGCCAAATAAAGACGGAAATCCATGAGCCAGGCTCTGATTTGACTGGGCAGAATCCAGGCTGCCTGGTCACTCAGACTGGGATGCATGTCTAAAGAACAACTGCACAGGTCAGTGCTCAGAGAGAAGCCACACACTGCTCAGATTGAGCCAACAGGTATGAAGAAAGCCACTACCAAATTCTCAGGTATCTCTGCACAGCAATTTAACCCAAGATCCATTTAATATTTCAAACAGCCTTTTCAAAAACTAGAGAGGAACTTCAGCTCCTTAAGTGAGGTTAGTAGTAAATAAAGGATAAAGATAGCTTAAAATAGTATTTCAACTGAGGACAAAAAAGTATTTTTCAGTCCTTTGAACACTTGAAAAATAATGCCAGCAGACAGAACGTCTCATAGGGCATTTATTTGTCAGTTTACTTTTCAGCAGGGTATTTTTCATGTGCCCTCAGCAAATGTTTCACCTTCAGGTTGGCTCTGAAGGAAGAAGCTGTTTACAGGTCTCTTGACAGAAGTCTGTTCAAGATGCTCCTGGACTGAGCCAGAATTGGAAGCTCATTGTACAGTGCTGTGAATAAAAATCTCAATTCTGTTTAAGAAGTTGCACTGTAAACAAAGTTCTTTGATGTTGTCCCAAAGAGAAGTACAAGAGGTACATGGCAGGAAGATGCTGACATCCAGGTATCACATCTCCCACCCACCCAAGCAAAACCCTAACAATTCAGCAGTACATTCCCATCAATATTCTCACAGGTCCAATATCTTTATCTCTTCATTACATATAGAAACATTTACATCAGGCTGTCCCTAAAACGGATACAGCTGTCTTGGAGTGCCACACTGATAACTTCTTGGCCTTGGTTTAAAAAGATGCTCTTCTGAGTATGGATCTATATATACACTTCTTAAAAAAAAATCTTCTACAGACAGGTGTGAGAGGATAATCAAACTCATTAGCTCATTTCATTTCAAAGGCTTAACTAGGGATAGAGTTTAAGTCAAGAACCTGCAACTGCTCCAACAGACCCTTCACAGCTTCAATGGATGGGCAATGTATATATTGATGAAGTCACACTTCAACTAAGATTAGATTTATGCCTCTTTATGAAGTTGTTTCCCCACACACCAGAAATAAAGTAGAAATAAAAACCAAAAGGAAAAGTGTCAACTATACCGTAATGTAAGCTAAATCTCGCAAGGACACTTTGAGCAAGATCAGACCTACTCAGTTTTTTCCAGGTTTAAATAAAATGTGTCAGCAAAATCAAGGAAGCAGTAGGAAATTCACTTCTCAGGTTAAACAACAAGAATTAAAATGAACCTTCACCACTTATGCATATAAGCACATGCAAATAGTTAAGTACATCCCTCCTTATTGCTTAAATTGCATAGTATAAAACAAAGTGCTGGAGAGTGTCGTACACATGTGTTAAAAAAAGGTCAAAGTGCTGGGAGGGAGAAGAATTGGCAGATACCAGTTTGAGACTGGAGCTTTTGTGCTCTGCAGTCAGTGTTGTCATCATTTATTCAGAGAGAAGAGAGACACATCCCGGAGGCTGGCACTGATGTCACGCCTCTGTTTCAGGTTGCATCTCCCAGTGTATTGGGTCATGTAGGTCTCAGGTACACGTCCCCTCCGGGACAGGATACCCACCATGTGGCTCAGCTTCGACCTGATAGTGGAGTAGTGGAATTGCCTCTCTTTATGCAGCTTTTGGAAATATTCTGCCCTGTGGCTGCTAGAATATTCAAAGGACCTGAGAGAAGATACCGAGCCAGCAGAGCTTGTAAGGGAGCACTGGGAAGATAATGAAGACAGCGACTGCAAACTAGAATTTGAGACAGTCCTTCCAAGCAGAGGAGGTCCTTCTTTTGATAACTTTCTGTGCAGCAGAGGTGTTTCCCTGTACTCAACTTCCATTGTCTGCGTCACTGCAGTCTTCTTCAAAACTGAAGTCTGAGTGCCTGCCATTCTAGCAGTGACCCAAGTCTGAGTGCCATTTTCTGCTGTTCTAGTACTGGTCTGTGTGGCAGCATCACACACAATCACTGCAGCCTTGTCTTCCCATGGCCCAGTCTGAGTCCATGTGCTTTTGCGTTCCACTACAGCCTCTTGATCACCGAGCCACTCCTCTTCACAGAGGAAAGAATGCCCCAGGTTACAAGGTTTTGCTCCAGGAGGATCTTCAGCCTGGTCTTGCAACAATTTCTTTGGAGTGCTAGCTAGTCTGGCAAATTCTGCTCTCAGGTTGCCTTCCACAGTGTATTCTTTAGGGGACTCAATTTTGTTTGCCAGGTGATCAAATATCCCACTACTCCTGTGGCCAGAGGGCCACCTCAGGCTGATGGGCATTGACTGGGCATAAAGAATCCTGAACTGGAGGTCAAAGTGTTCAACCACTTGACCTGACAATACCACCAAGTTACTGCTGTTCAGCTTCCCATCAGACCACGTGAAACTGTTGAAAACAAATGAAGATTAAGTTCACCTCCAGTGCATTCCAACACATGCAGCTACAGTCAACAAAACACAGCATAGAAGTAAATGCTGGGCATAAGGAAAATATAAAACCAAAAAACAATTCATTTCTTCAGGAAGATCCCTGTTTAACCATGGCTAAATGTAAACTAGTTGTGTAAAACTGTTTCCTAAAGCTGTTTCCAGTTTTGTATTAGTCACACTTGGACCAATACCAGGCACAAAGCAAAGTTAATAGATCCTTCTTGTAGAACCCCCCTTCAGCAGGCACCAGCAGACCCCAGAACTTGCCTGTAGGAACCTGTTGCCACTCTAATGCCATCGATTAACATGAACTTCTCATGGACCTTCCCAACAATTTTGGCACCTGTCCTCATATAGAACGTGTTCCCAGTGAGAGTTCGAACTCTCATCATCTGTTTCAGAGAAGGGGAAAAAATAACGTTAGATTGAAGTCAACTTCTAAGAAGTTGATTATCAATTCTACCTGAAAGCAGCTACAAATGCTACAGAAGACAGGAATTAAATGAGCTTCCTTACTTCCAGAGAAACCCTCACTCTGTCCAAAGACATAAGACACCATTTTGCCCCTCTGCACAGTTCTGGTGAGGCCCCACCTGGAGTATTATGTCCAGTTCTGGAGCCCTTAACATAAGGACATTTTGCTGTTGGAGCAGGTCCAGAGGAGGACCACAAAGATGATCAGAGGGCTGGAGCATCTCCCTTATGAGGACAGGTTGGGAGAGTTGGGGTTGTTCATCCTGGAGAAGAGAAGGCTCGGGGGGGGACCTCATAGTAGTTTCTCAATACTTGAGGGGGCCTACAGAAAGGTTGGGTATGTGTTGAAAGGACTAGGAATAACAGATTTAAATTGGAAGAGGGGAGATTCAGGCTGGAGATAAGAAAAATTCTTTACTGTGAGAGTGGTGAGACACTGGAACAGGTTGCCCAGAGAGGCTGTGGATGCCCCCTCCCTGGAGGTGTTTGAGGCCAGGCTGGATGAGCAGCCTGGTCTAGTGAGAGGAGTCCCTGCCTTTGGCAAGAAGGTTGGAACTAGATGATCTTTAAGGTCTCTTCCAACCCAAACTATTCTATGATAATATGATAGTTATGTCAGAGGAATTCAATAAAGCAAATTCAAGCAAACCTTTTAAATGGAAGCAACTTCCCTTCAGTGAAGAAATTAAATGTTACCAGAGTTATACCTCCCTTGAGCTTCCAGTGTTTCTGTTTTCCTTAGCAACCGGTTCCTTGAGCCAAATAAATCTACTCAGATCTTGCACAATGCTTTAAGATCTGTTGTTTCCTCAAGAGAAGGCTCACACTACACTCTCCAGCACACTAGGTTGTTGCACAGCATGGCTGGAGCTCCTATGCAGAGGCAGCATAGAGTAAGAGTAAACATGCCTTTTCTACATGGTTTTGCTGAGTGTGTGAGGAGTTTCACATGTTGGATCAGATTCTGTACTGAAATAACACAAACCTATTGAGCTTTGTCCTTCAGGAACTGAGAAGTATGTCAGAAAAATCCTCTTTTCTATCAAACAAACAGGATGCTTCAGTCTTTCAAGAGATGTTTTAGAGAAAGGAGTCGGCGATATCCATAACTGTAAACTGTACTACAAAAAATAAAAACAAACCACATCCAGCCACATTCTGTACTTACATTTTCCTGCTCAGGACAAACTCCTAAGTTCTTGCACATTTCCAAGAAATGGGGTAGAAAGTCCTGGTCAAGAAGGATGTAGACGGGGACTTTGCGGTTGCTGTAAGCATCCTGAAGGTCACCAAAGATCTCAATGTCTGTGAAGCAATCCATCACAAGAGCAATCACCTGCGAAAATAAAGGTGACAACACTTGTTCATGGGCATTATTTTATTTCAGACCACATCACCACCTCCCTCAGACATTTCTCCTGCTACTGTCATCAAGGACAGATGCAAGTTTCTTTGTTCTCCCACACAGACTCTGGCAAATTATAAGATTCCTATATTTCCACTATGTTTTTGTAAATTTATCCTGCTCTGGAGTGCGAGGCATAAAGCTGAAAAGGTTTTTCCCCACCTCATATCTTCTCCAGCTTTTGTACTCTTTCACAGCCAACTTTCCTACAGTCTCCCATAATATGTCCTTTTGTTAACATCAGGGAAGCTACAGCAACAGAACAGGAAATCCAGACAAGCCATCTTCACCCCTGTTCTCCCAGCTTGGTATACCTGCAGGAGAACCACCTTGGACAGGCTCCTCACTGTCACACCCGAGCACCTCACAAACCCCAACTGATTGCTCTGTGTATTAGGAAGGCCACATTTACCAAGAGGTAAACTAGTTCTGTGACAACGTAAAAACCAAGCATCACAGAAGCACAGATTCCACAATCCATCAGGGATTGGAAGGGACCTCAAGAGATCATCTATTCCAATTCCCCTGCTGAAGCAGGAACACCTAGACCAGGGCACACAGGAAGATGTCCAGGTGGGGTTTGAATGTCTCCAAAGAAGGAGACCCCACACCCTCTCTGGACAGCCTGTGCCACAGTTCTGTCACCCTCATCCTGACAAAGTTTTTTCTTTTATTTCTGTGGAACCCCGTGTTTTCCAGCTTGAACCCACTGCCCCCAGTCCTGTCACTTGAGATCCCTGAGAAGAGCCTGGCTCCATCCTCCTGACATTCACCCTTTACATATTTATAGATATGAATGAGGTCACCCCTCAGTCTTCTCCAACCTAAAGAGACCCAGCTCCCTCAGCCCTTCCTCATAAGGGAAGCACTCCAATCCCTTCATCATCCTTGTGGTTCTGCACTGGACTCCAAACACTTGACCAGTTTCATTAATTGTACAGTTTAATAAAACCCCGTCAATTTAGAATCAAGATCTTCCAGCCCATAGTTCCAGAGAAGACACACCAACTGGTGCAGATTTAACTGCATTTGTCCAGAACTCAGATTCCAATTTCCTCATGGGACAAGTGTGAGGGAGTTTCAGAGGAATACTTCTCCTGTGGCAGATGCAGAAATTTCAGTGGTTTGTTCACTGAAGTAGTTTCCAGGCTCTTACTAGATGTGAAGGTACAGGACATAAACTCAGAATAAAAGAAAACCCTTCCATTTGCTCTCCTCAATGGCTCTTTACAGAAAGCAAGTCTACTGATGGGAATATTTGCTCTCAATGGATGGAAGACAAGAAAACAGTCCTACACTTACAACATCTCCAATTAAGTCAGAGCTGCATCACACACCTTTCCAGTGTTAGAATTCTCACCCCTCAAGACTAGGGGGACACACCTGTGTGGGAACACAATGGCAAGAAGGATTTGGCTTTATGACTGACTTTTTGACTCTATTTCTACTACATAGCATCCAGGACGGCTATTATACCAATGCCAAAGGTACCTGGCACCTGCCCTTATCTGGCATGAGGCACCCAAGCACTGCTGCAAGATACCTGAGGTGTATGTGCACACAACAGCATATGTGTGGCCTTATCTGCACAGGTTTCCCACAAGAACAGGCTGAGTTCTGCATTCCCACCCATGCCCTGCTTCCTAAGGGACTGGCTTCATATAAAGATTCATCCATGTGCAACACACAGACATGCTGGTGTTTCCAGACAAAACTAGTTCGTGCTTGTGCTTCTTGCATGTCTCCTGTGCTCTTCCCTATCCAACTTCTTGTCTGAGTGTCAAAGCAAGAGAGAGAAAAATAAGGAGAGACCACACCGAGTAAGAAAATTGCCCCTAAAAACAGAACAATTGACAGAATCACAGAATGTCAGGGATTGGAAGAGGCCTCAAGAGATCATCCCCCTGCCAGAGCAAGAACACCCAAATCAGGTCACACAGGGAGGCATCCAGATGGATTTTGAATGTCTCCAGAGAAGGAGACTCTACAACCTCTCTGGGCAGCCAACTCCAGTGTTCTGTCACCCTCACTGTGAAAAAGTTCTTTCTCATATTCCTGCGGAACCTCCTGTGTTCACACTAAACCCTTGGAAACACTGCATTTGAGCAAGCTGAGAAGAAACTACACAGTATCTGAAGGGTCTCATCTACCTGATAGGATAGCTTGAGAACAGAGCTTCCTCTGGAACCGTTGCTGGCAACAAGCCCATGGTTCATGTCATTGTCTCACACACCCTACTCTTCTGCTTTCCTAAGCAGGCAGGGACTAAGCTCTGCCACTGATTCAGGGTGTGCCATGTACCAGAGCACAGGACACACAGAGCCAGGGGTTGCTTCACCTGCCCACCCAAGAAGGAAGCTGCACATTTAAATTTGAGCTAAGCCAATTGAATGGCTGTTAAGGGAGAAGGGAGTTCCCTCCAAGGGATTACAATTGGAGGCTATGAACTCGGGTAACAGTGAGTCACAGAGAACAGTTACAAGTGCGTACACCCGTGTGATTTTTAAGCCATACCCTGCACAGAACAAATCCACCCACTCCTCTGGGGAAAAATCCTGCTAAGAGCAGGTCTGCATATAACTTAGAGGCAGTTAATGAGGTGAAGAAGGGAGAAAGATCCCCAGGGTAATCTCTATAGATAACCTTTGTATACAAGAAGCTTCTTTTGTGTTGTATCCTCTATGGGACAGCAGGTTCCTAAGAGTCAGATGTACAGAGCACATCAGTGAGGAATTTGGAAAACCTCTTGGGAAAGCAGCAAGATCAGCTCGAAACCGCTTGAAGAGAAAGCTCTAAAAGACCTTAGAGCCCCTTTGAATATCTAAAGAAGCTACAGGAAAGCTGGTGAGAGTTTTTAGCAGAAAGTGGAGCAATAGAATGAGGGAAAGCAGTTTTGAACAAAAAGAGCAGAGATATTCTTTACGGTGAGGGTAGTGAAACACTGGAACTGGTTGTCCAGAGAGGTTGTGGATGCCCCCTCTCTGGAGGTGTGGGAGGCTAGTGGGAGGCATTTACCAGCCCCTCCACCCAACCGCCCTGTTTCTGCCCGGCAGAGGTTTTAAAGCCACCAGCCCTCACCTAGAGCCGCCCCAGGAAGAGAGATGCTGAGGGAAACTCCGGCTGGTTCCGCCCCGGNCCTCCACCCGCGGCAGCCCGCGGAAGGCGCCGCTGGCGAAGCCCGGCCAGCCCAGCTCCAGCGGCGGCGGCTCCAGCTCCGAGCGCTCGGGGAAGTAGGTGAGCGACGAGGCGTCGAGAGAGGCGCCGAGCGAGGCCCGTCCCGCCGGCTCCGGGCCCGCGGCGGGCGGCAGCGCGCCCCGCACGATGGCCTCCACCTCGGGCTCCGAGAGGAAGGGCGGCAGCCGCTCCCGCCGCAGGAAGGCCCGCAGCGCCTCGGGGCCGCCCGACACCAGCTCCTCCAGCGCCAGCCGCTGCGCCTCGCTGTAGGGCGCGGGCGGCTGCGGCGGCCACAACCCTCCGCCCTCCTCTAGGTACTGGGACAGGTTGGCCATGGCGAGCGGCGGAGCGACCCTGCTCACAAACACCGGCTTTATAACAACTTTTGAATCCAAACGTCCTGGCGCCGCCGCCGCCAGTGGCGGAGCCGCGTCCCGCCCCGCGACCCGGTTGGCTGCGGCGGAGGCGGCTCGGCCCCGCCTGGGCGGGCAGAGGGGAGAAGCGACGGAGCTGTTCCCTGGTGCTTCGTTCCCGGGGGACGCGTCCAGAGGCCCCTCACCCTCTCCCGCCTCAGCTGGGGCCTGAGGCTCCGTTTCACACAGCGGGATCGAGCCCCTTCCCTGTGCCCGAGCCCCTTCCCCTGCCATCGCTGCTTCTGTTCCCCTCCCTGCGCTGCTGTCGGCGGCTGAGCCCTAAATCACAGCCCAATGCCCTCGAGAACCTTCTTATCGAAACGTGAACAGATGATGAAGAGAATGGAGCATCTCTCTTCTGAGGAAAGGCTGAGGGAGCTGGGTCTCCCTAGCTTGGGAAAGAGAAGACTGAGGGGTGACCCCATTCATGTTTTATAATTATGGAAAGGGTGTCAAGTGGATGGAGCCAGGCTCTTCTCAGCGACCTCCAATGACAGGACTCGGGGCAATGGGTGCAAGCTGGAACACAGGAGGTTCTACAGAAATATGAGAAAATCCTTTTTCATACCGAGTGTGAGAGAACGGTGTCCCAGGATGCACAGAGAGGTTGTGAGGTCTCCTTCTCTGGAGACATTCAAACCCCACCTGGCTGCATTCCTGTGGGACCTGATCTGAGTGTTCCTGCTCCGGCAGGGGGATGGGACTGGATGANTCCTTTTTCATACCGAGTGTGAGAGAACAGTGTCCCAGGATGCACAGAGAGGGTGTGGGGTCTCCTTCTCTGGAGACATTCAAACCCCACCTGGCTGCATTCCTGTGGGACCTGATCTGAGTGTTCCTGCTCCGGCAGGGGGATGGGACTGGATGATATTCTGAGGTATCTTCCAATCCCTGACATTCTGGGATTCTCTGATACAGAGCCAAATGCCTTAGACATGACAAAACCCAGTAAAGGCAGTTAAGGTTTTGACCTTGGTACTTGTACCCATCACAAATTCCTGCTACCAGCTGACAAATGAGGAGCTACATCTACTGCTCATCTGGATTTCCTCTTCCAGATAGTCCTCTCTGTCCCTTGCAGGCACAGGGGGGGCAGAGAAGATACTGAGGCAGTTCACAACACAACCCCAATAAATAACACTCAGTAGCATTTTTTTGTATTATTAAAAGAAATTTAATATAATTTTTTAAATTAAAAAATTCAATCTTTATTAAAGACATGGAGTCAGGTGCTAATACTGTCAGACATACCCTTTTGGCATGAGTTTTACATACAATTTAAGACTTTTATGCATTGCTTCAACATGTTAAGAAACCATCACAGTAGCAATAAAGTCAATTCCATACAATATCAAATATCCTTTTTTAAAAAAAGTTTTAAATATATTAGACTCTGATTGCCAAAATGCCATTTTATACACAAAGCTGCTAATACAATATACACTTCTTACATAATTATTTCTCTTCACATAAAATACATCTCATCGAGTTTTATTTGTACACTGCTCACTACTGATGGACAGAATTAGGAGTTATTGCAGAAGGCTCACCATCATTTGTTAATACCCTGTACAGGCAGCAGTGGCAAAGGGCTGGGCCAGGGTCACCAACACTCCTGCAGTCCCTTCTCACCACAATCCATGGGCTGAAGACACCAAGGTGACAATAAGGCTGCATCTGCACTGTTTAAAACTCCCTCTCTCCCATCTGGCTGTGGGTGGAGATAATCACATCACTGTGGGCTTGGGAATCTTAAGATGAGCCTCTTCTCACTACAGCTTCTGCTCTGGCAACACCCCAAAATATCCCATGTGCTGAGGAAGGTGTTGCCTGAAGAACCCAGTGGTGCTCGAATGGCTTGGAGGGACTGGGAAATCTGCCACCAGTTTGGCCCACATGAAAGCAACATAATAAAGCTAAAAGAACAATGAGGAACAACAAATCCTGATGCACAGCCACAAGGAAAACAAAAGAAAAATCAAAGTACTAGCCCTGTTCTATAGGAACTGTGCTGCAACCAGAGGATTCTGAACTCTGCCTGGAGAGAGCTGCTGTAACAAAGTCAATGGGATTTGTTACATTAGAATGAACATCCTGCACATTTCTTTTCTGTGTATTGTGAAGGCCATGAGGAAGAGCAAATAAAGACTTCAAAAATCTGGTTGGCTTCCCAGCATGTCCCCCTTTTGCAAAATAGTCCCCAAGTTAAAGAACAGCTCTGTATAGTGACCACAAACTCTCCAATGAGTTACTGAGGTACCTTTTGTAAGTGTGTTAAGGCACAGAAACATCCAGATGTTGGGACAACACCTTCCAGTAGATGGAGAACAGTTCCTCTGTGGCATAATGGAGATCAGTGCTGTTGCCTTCTTGGTTAAAATATTCCTATTTCATGGCACTCCTGATTTATTTTCAGCAAAGATGATGCAGGTAACCAGAACTCTGAGATTAAAACAAAAGGACACTAAACAGAAGCTGTGATGCCATCTAGGGGTCTGGAAGTACTTTCAACCCCATGAAATAAGACACTACTCAATAAACTACAGAATTCTCTGCCTCCACCAAATATTGGGCAGATTCACTATTGCTATGGCCCTGCCTTGCTCTTCTTCCCTAGCAGGATTTGTCCACGTGGCTCTTCACCCATAGCACAGAATCACATCAGCTACAGTCAGTTCTTGCCAAAACTGGGGGGTAGGGGAGTGGTTTAAGATTCTGGAGCAACACAGAAGTGAGACTGAGCAGGCTAAAGCTGCATCAACTTGGTATGTGAAATACACACCTAGGTCTGACACCAAAAAATCCCAGCAATGGCATTTAAGCCCTTATCTAAAATTCACTGCTGGGACTTTGTTGTTTGAGCTCAGTAAAGCAGAGACACTATTTGGAGAGAGATTTTTTTTTTTCCCCCATCTGAAAAAGAGGTTTTCAACACAAAAAGTAAAGCTGCGCTCATCAACCAGATGGTTTGGTAGAAGTAGTATGAGTTCAGTGTTGAGGAAGCCTTTGCAGACAGAAGGGTTATTCTCAGGTGCAGCTCTGACTACAACAGACCAGTCAATAAATCCACATTTCCCAAACCTTTGCATAGTCTGTATGAACAACTACCACTTCTGGCTTACTGCTAACAGTTGTGGGGCTCTAATCTGACCTTGGTTCAGTACTTAGATGTTGCCTACACCTAAGAAAATGGAGTACAGCAGAAAAAGAACCCCCCAAATCTTCCTCTAATAAGCCAAGTGCTAAATACACCAATCATAACACCATTTTTAGGTTTTTAGCAACATTAAGATCCAATAGAATTACCCAAGTGCCTTCTGCTGTGTACCTCAGAGTTTTCCACTGGGGAAAGCCCATCCACTGGGATGGCCTTTAAAACACATAGATATAAAACCCCAATATGCTAAATTTTATTCTAAAAAGTCCTATTCCTAGAGGTAGGCTCCTACAATGCACATGTAAGAGTATCTATGTGTTTATTAATCCCCTAAAAGCTTGTTTATTCTACAAAATAGTTGACCAGAAGCAGGTTAAATATTCCATTTATAGAACTGCTCATCCCAGACCTACAACCCAGCACCTCCTTATGCAGCACAAACTGCCAATTCCTTCCCCAAGTGCCTTTGCCAGTGCAATGGCTCCACAGTGATAATGAAACCCAGATAATTATACAGGTCACTCTTTCCACACCCGTCCCAAGCCTCATTCTGATAGAACCTCAGCTCCAAGTACAGAAGGACTTCGCAGAACTGGAAGATTTATTGATTACTGACACTCTGCTCTGACAAAGAATTGATTATATTTGATCAGATGCCACTAGGCTTGAGGGAGCATGGTAGCACAGTTAATGATAAAACTAACTGCATTACAGCCCATTTCAGTATTACAATGCAAAATCTAATTACGTGGGGATGTTTTGTAACCTAAAACCTGCAATCTGTTGCCTGATGGGTAATTAATTATTGGTTTGCTCAAGATCACAGCTAAAGTGATGAGTTCTTGGACTCTCACATACAAAGTGAAATGCCAATGGACAAAAAGCTGTTTGTCTAAAAGGACTGGCTCCCTACAGTTATAATGTCTTAAGGGTAGCATTTAACAGTCACTGGCAGCCCCAGTAGACTTTTACTAGCCTCAAAAAATGGAAAGCCTGTGAGGATTCCCACAGGGGAGAGTGTCTGACATCTAAATGCCACCAGGTGAAAGGAAGGTGGCTGGAAGCTGTATTGCTGTGTCTGAAGCACAACTGCATGAGCTTGATTTAATCCACTCATGTCTTACAGAGACCCAAAAAGGTCCATGTTTTCAGAGTGTGGAATTGAAGCTGTCCAAGAAGACCTGCATTCAGGCAGGCAAACAGTGTGATAGCCCCTCAGAGCAGAAAAAGGGTTGAAAATTTAGTTACTTCTGTAGATTCAAGTTACTGACTCAACTGTGGCTGGTTCCTCAGTGCTGTCTCTCACAGGGTGCTCTGCTTTCACCTCCTCAGGTATGGCCAAGCCTTAAAGTGCTGAAGAACCACTGCCAACCCCCCAGGCTATGTCAGAGCTAACGTGAACTGCACAAGAATCCTGGTGTTGGTGTGTCCTGCAGTCTACAGCAGTGAGGCAACTCCCTTATACACAGAAGCATTGAACCTTCTTCTACAAAGCACTGCTGACTTCAGTGTGGGAGCTGGAAACCAGACCAAAAATAAATAAGTATCTGTTCTGCTGCAACATTCAGCTACCAAAGCAATGATCTAAGAGTTATATATCAGCCAAAGACTGCATGTTAATGCAAGCATCTTCACATCTAGGGAGATAAGAAAAACTGACCTGAGGTTTCTAGATGAGTGTCAGAAAGCCCTCCTTCCTCATCCTGCCCAAGCCCTGCACTTCTGGAAATCCAGAAGCATCAGAATGCTAAAGCTCACTGTCCCTGGAAGCTGTGCTGAGCGTACAGAGTAAACAAATGGAATCAAAAGGAAAGTGAGATCAGCAAAAGTCTTTTTCAGTTTTAACAAATTAAAGAATCTAAATAGTACAAATAAGTTGTTTAAATGACTTATCCCAATATAGACCTTTGTCAGTATTTTATTGCAGTAAAATTCTATTGCCAGGGCCCCTTATTGCAACATCAGGTTTAAAGCCTACTGAGTGAAGCCTGTTCCAAGAGAGGTTCTGCTTAAACCCAACAGCAGTCTGCAGGGATGGACTCAAAGGAGCCAAGCAGAAACCAGTTGTAGATGGAGAGCTGTCACACACCTTACAAACTCCCCAAAGCAAGTGCAGCACCTACACTTGCTCAGGCCCTGTTCGTGCTGGATCCAGCTAAACACAGCATGTCCATTCTTACAAACCCCACATTTGGGCTCATCTCCACTCCAGGATATCCAGGTCTGAACTGTCACCTTCCAGAAGCTCGCTGGCTTACAGCAAGAGGCTCAGATGCAAAGATTTGAATTCTCCTTCCCAAGGCATCTCATGACTTCCCAAAGACAAGGAGGCAGTGCACCATTCCTTCTTCCCCATGAAGCAAGACAAGGGTGACCTTCTTTTCACATCATCCTGACGCTCATCCATTCCTCTTCTAAGAGCCTTGCTCCACCTCTGTTACTCCTTCAGCTGCAATGGAAGGGTAAACTGGCAGGGTAAAGTACAATTCAAGATGAATGAGGCCACTGTAGTCAGGATGTCCATAACCAAATTCTCCCTTTGGAACACAAACAACCCATCCAAGGTGATGGATCCAACCAGCCCACCCACACATTCTTTCCTCTGTGGGGCGAGAACCAGGTGAGACTAGGAAATTCTGCAGCAGCCGTGCACCTTCTCTTCCATTTCCTCCATGGGGGCTTTGAATTTCAAGAGGGGTGGGTCACCACTGGACACAGTGTAATACACTGAGGTCCCATTGGTGCTGTAGGGAGAAGTCCTGGGTCCCATTAGGTGAGACTTTGCCTCAGCCCCATTCTCAGCAACCCCTCCCACACCAGTGCTGAAGTGGGTGCTGAGGAAGGGGTGGTTGAGGAGTTTGGCTGCCGCTCGCTGCCGCTTCAGTTCCGAGAGGGTTTGGTGGTTGGGCTCCTTGTAGGCACCCCACAACTGCTGAGTCTCAGGAAGCCCCGGGTTGCCATAGGGCAGCATGTGGCCTGGATTGCTGTCAGGGTCAGGGTGCATACTCCAAATGTCCCCATTGGAAAAGGGGTACTGGTAAGAGCTGGCGGATGCCATGAGTCCATTCTGGAGGGGGATTTCAGAGTCACACTGCGTGCTTTTGTTCGCCAGCTCGGGAAGGAGTGAAGAGTTCTCCAGCACTGAATTCTGTAACAAGAAGACATGAAAGAAGAGTGTCTTCCCCTGTCCCTCACACCACAGTTCATGCCTGTGGGAATTTCCTAAGCCTGCTGACAGGTTCTTCCACCAGACAGATCCTACAGCACCAACATTAAGTTCACCCCTGTAAATGCTGTGAGTCCCAACCAGGAGCTGATTCCCAACCAGAAACACAGCATGTTAACTCAGAAGGATGAACTAAAATAACAAACAGATAAGAATACTAATAGAATCATAGAATAGTTTGGTGTTGGAAGGGACCTTAAAGATTATCTAGTTCCAATCCCCTTGACATAGACAGGGACACCTCCCCACTACAATAGGTTGCTCAGTGCCTTGTCCAGCCTGGCCTTAAACACTTCCAGAAAGGGGGCATCCACAACCTCTCTGAGCAACCTCTTCCAGTGTTTCACCACCTTCACCGTAAAGGATTTCTTTCTTATATCTAGACTGAATCTCCCCTCTTCCAGTTTACATCCATTATTCCCAGTCCTTCCATTAGTAACTAAATTTCAAACAACTGCAAGACAAGATTACAGTTCTTTTGTGATTAGCAGTCTGTTAGCTGGAAAGAGAAATGCACATGTTATTTTTTGTGAACTTCCTGGCTCACTGGGGTCATATCTCAAAACCATGCAGCTGTAAATCCAAAACTTTCCATATCTTCACATGTGAGTGGGATATCCTAGTTTATACCAAATGAGAATCTGGCTTACACCTGATGGATGTGGTTTATGCATTTTTCAGCCACCTTCCATCCCAGGGCCCCCACTGCTATGGGACCTGTGCTCCCAGCTCTCCTTGGTGACTCCCATAATACAGAAGAGATTCCTTACGGGGTCTGTGTTCTCCTGGTCAGTCCGAGTCTCTCCCATTTCTCCAACGAGACCCGAGTTCCTTCCTTCTTCTGCTGCCCCCAGCTGCTGCCAGACAATGGCTTCCTTCTCACACTCCTTCCTGTAGAGGTTAGTTCGATCTGAAAGGCTGGCCCTCCTCACCACCTTCCTGCAGGACAGGGACAAGGATCACTGAGGCTGTGAGCAGCATTTCCTCTTACCTTGTAGCTCTTCTCACCTCCTCCTCACACTTCACAGATTCCACCACTGCAGTGGAACATGAATTTAGCTTCCTGGCACCCACGCAAAGCAAAGGCACTAGTGTGGATATTAAATGTGGGAGGAATTTTAAGGAGTTTTAAAGCAGTATTTCAAATCTGGAGTAGATCTCATGCAGGTCAGTGAATGGCTCTGCTCTGCAACTAGTGGAGTAAATGCAGAGCGAGTTTTGTAGTCTACAGGACTACTTTGTTGCCTAGTTAACACCCTATAAAAACCTGTGCAGACTGTGCCTGAGTGTATCATCTTGGCCATGATGTGTTATCAAGAAGGTTAAGCCATCTGAAGCACTGAATCTCAGTGGTTTAACTGGGTAAATTCTCACAGCTTGATCCTTTGCTTGTAGAAGTTCTTAAAACACATAGCCACTTTCCCCCAAAGAAACACCACCTCTTCCTAGTGAGAGAACCACTCTTCAAAGGAGTCCTGCCTTCATCAACCAAAAGTTAGATTCTCCCTTTCAGAGTTTAAACAGGTAGGACAGACACACTGAATGCAGGGTGCTCTGCAGCCATATTTGGGTGCTCACCCTAAAGTTGTGGGTGACTCTCAGGAGACAAATGCACTCACCCCCTGCTGCCAGTGCTGGAGGTCCTCCGACTCAGGGAGGACTTATGCCTCAGCTGAGACTTCATGATGACATCGTGTTTGTGTTTCAGCTCCAGAAGCAATACTTTGAACTCCTCCTCTTCACACAGATCTATGGCACACACAAACCAAGGCATTAATCAGATGGTTCAAATGCAGGACCTTTAACAGTTACTGACTGCACCTTCCTGGTACACACAACTACAAACACTACCAGGAAGAGAAAAGAAGAATATGCTTAAGCACAGTAGAGGTAGAATGGCTTGGACACTTCCACAGGAGCAGAAAACAAGAGCTTCTGGTTGTGATGGGGCTCAGCTTTGCTACAATCCAGCTGGTGAGCTGGGCTTTGTCCCATCTCTGCAGCATACTCTGCTTTACCCTTGGAAAGGGAGAGAGAGAAATTAATCTCCTTCAGGGTGGGAGGAAATCAAATTTCTGTAATCACCAGACTGCAGCTCCCATGAATGCTGCATTTTCACTGAAGCCTTCAAATCAAAAAAGAATACTAACAGAAGCAAAGTAGGTCAGAGTAGATGACAAGACCTTTCAAAATGAGGATGCATAAATTTTCCACTTAAGGCTCAGAAAACCTTTTGAAGAGAGAAAATGTGGCCCAAGGTTAAGGTATGCATGGCCAGATGTTAGTACTTGGCCATTTTTATTTCCAGTCTACTCCAAGACTTGGGTGTGTTTTCTCTTTCCTCTCCAACCCCTTATTGCAGACCACACTTCATTACATCAAAGCCAAGTTATACACCCGAGCCTTGGGGCTGCTCAGATCCAAAACTACAAAGGAAGGGAGATTCCTGAGCACATATACAGATGGATAACATAGAGACACATGGGAGAAAGACTTGGTGCTTGAGAATTTCCCCTTCCCTTAGTTTTATTAGCAGGAAGAAGTGTGTTCAGAACCAAGCAGGCACTTAAAAATCTTATTCACACTTGAAGTAACTGCAACTTTGAGAGCAAAGACATCTTAAAAATGAAGTTAATACTTCTGAAAGCATCATGTGAAGACTCCAGCACCCTCAGAGTAAAAAGCTTCTCTTAGTAATCTTTTTTTGTTTTCTTTTAAGCTTAGTAAACTTACCTATTGGCATCTCATCCAAAGATGTCCTGGCACTCAAACTAGCCCCATGGGACACAAGCAACTCAGCCATCTGCATCTAAAGAAAGGGAAAGAAAGCCAAGCTGACAGAGGTATTTCAGGCAATCTCTTTCCTCCTCAAAGCTGAAAACCTGGAATAAGATTAAAAGCAATGCTCACCAGGCTCAATACAGCCTCAAATCATCCTGGTACCCGTGTGATGTTAATCACAGTTCCTACCATTCAGTCGCACAGACAAACTCTCCATCAACTTTATCAGCGACAACTTCTTTTTGCAGCCCCAAGGATCTCAGCTAACACCATCCAGTGAGTCCAACCCTAATATGGATTTCTTCCATTGCAAAATACTCCACAACTTGTCCAGACAGAAAGAAATGCCTTCCTCATGTGTGACATTTGCAATAAAATTATTACCTGTCCCCAGAAAGCAGCAGCATGAAGAGGTTCCCAGCCGTCCCAGTCCTTAACATCCAGGCTTGCACCCTGGTCAAGAAGGACTTCAGCTGCATGCAGATAGCCATTGGCTGCAGCTATATGTAGCTAGGAGATAAGGAACAGAGCATGAACCATCACAAGGATCACAAATGCATTTATATACTAAATTCCTGTTCAATTCCTTGGCTATAATCTGAGTCTAGATTCAGCCAGGAGCCCATTTCACCTTTGACAGATGTCATCAGGTCAAAAGCAGACTGTTCCTGCTACTAAAACTAAGTACTACCTCCATATAAATCTGTTTGGAGAAGAAATCAGTTAACAGTTCTTAAAATTGTTTTATATACATATATGAGTTTAAAAAATGTTTTCACATTTGAAACAAATGGTTCTTAAGTGCTTCTATTGGAGACAAAGTCTGCAATGGAGAACATTGCTTTCTGGTAATTCAATTAAGTTCTACCTACATTTCAGGGGGCTGGAGCACCTCCCTTAGGCAGACAGGCTGAAGGAGTTGGGGTTGTTCAGCCTAGAGAAGGCGCAGGGGGGACCTCGTAGTAGCTTATCAGTACCTCAAGGGGGCTACACAAAGACTGGAGTAGGAATTTTTAACAGGGTCCACGATGGTAGGACTGGGAGTAATGGATGCAAATTGGAAGAGGGGAGATTTAGGCTGAAGAGAAGAAAGAAGTTCTTTACTGTGGGGGTGGTAAGACACTGGAACAGGTTGCCCAGAGAGGTTGTAGATGCCCTCTCTCTGGAGGTGTTTAAGGCCAGGCTGGATGAGGCATTGAGCAACCTGTTGTAGTGGTAGGTGTCCTTGCCTATGGCAGGGGGGTTGGAACTAGATGATCTTTAAGTTCCCTTCCAACCTAAACCATTCTATGATTCATGGTGCTTGGCTCATACCCTCTAGTGGCCACGTGAATTAACAAGGAATCACTTGGGGGTGCCACACAAAGGGAAGACATGGGGGCTGCTTAAATTTATGTGTATAATCCTTGTCAAAGGGAAAAACAGGTTAAAAAAGTTAGCTGTGATAAAAAGCTTCAGTTCTTCAAGTTTATCTTGGACAGAGTGTGCTCTCCCCTTAACTCTGTGGCACATGCTATGGGTGATAATTTAGGTAAATGTGAATGCACTGCCATGGTCTGGACATGAAACAAATGACACAGAGTAGCCCGGATATCAGTTCTGTCTGGACCCCAGCATCATCCAGGATGGATGAAAGTCCCCAATATGGATTGCTGAAAGTCATTTGGGACTGCTGAAAGTGATGGTTTAAGACACAGGTTGGTAGGTGAAGTAGAAGGGAACTAGACTAGGATTAATTTGCTTTGTGCTGGTCTCCTCTACTCTAGGGCAGATGCCATCCTACGTGAATAGACACAGCACTCTACAGACTCTGCCTGAGTCTGAGATGCCATGCAGAGAGGAGGAAGCCCCGTCCTTGGAGGTGTTCAAGGCCAGGTTGGACGGGGCCCTGGGCAACCTGATCTAGTAAATGTGTTTGTTTGGTGGCCCTGCTAGGCAGGGGGGTTGGAACTACATGATCCTTGAGGTCCCTTCCAACCCAGGTCATTCTGTGATTCTGTGATATCTGAAAGTCCCCAGGGTGCCCAAAACCAGGCTGTGTTAACTTCCTCACTCCTCTCAGTGATTTCTGTGTGTTGGCTTTATATAACTCCTACTACAGGGCAGGTTTCATAACCTACAGGCTGAAGGAAGGCAAAAATAAAGCCACAGCAGTTTCACTTACCAGCGTAGCACCTTGGGCATCAGTCCTGTTCAAGTCTTGTCCAGTTGCAAGTATGTCATGAATGTCACAGATCATGACCTGCTCTGGAGCAGCCCGCATCTCATTGATCCTTTCCTGGGTAATTCCTGTTAAAATTCCAGTTACAGAAAGAAGCATTGGAAAGGGTCTTTTGTCTCCACTGGTTGAATAAAATTAGACTTAATTGTTCCTGGTTGACATGACTTCACACCCTGTAGCTGAGGGGCTGACAGATCTCCTTCACCCTCGTTGTTATTTAGGAATCAGAGAAACCAGACAGAGTCAGGTTCCAAGAAAATATGTCAGGCAGCAGCTCTGGGCTTTTCTCCAGAGGCAAAACAAGAGCTGGGAGAGAAGTTAAATTTTTAGTACTCCATTAACCCATTTTTGTATTTAAATGAACTCAGTCCCCTTACCTTGATAGGCCATGCAAGTCTCAATGACATCCAGAGTTGGCTCATCTTCACAGAGGTCATATGGCATGTTGCCATCTGCATTTACTGCCAACAAGTCTGCTCCACTGCAAGGAAAAAGCTGAGTTACACCAGGAAGGACCTCAGACATCCCATAGCAGATGGTACCAAACACTAGGACAAATGCTTAGCAAATACTAACCTGGGTTTAATAGATGCCCAAATGTCAGAAAGGTTTGTGTGAGGTTTGTAACAAAGCCACAGAGCTATGAATGGGAAAGATACATTCCAGAAGCAGGTGAAAGGCAGCACCTGAGTCATTGAACTATTCCAGTCCTCTCTTCATCCTGCAACTGAGCAGACTGGCAGCTTCCCAATCATAAGAATCACAGAATATAGGGGAATGGAAGAGACCTCAAAGAAACATCTAGTCCAAACCCCACAATGGAGCAGGAACACCCAGATCCGGTCACACAGGAACATGTCCAGGTGGGGTTTGAATGCCTCCAGAGAAGGAGACCCCAGACCCTCTCAGGGCAGCCTGTGCCACTCTTCTCTCACCCTGACAAAATTTTTTTTCTTATATTTATGTGGAACCTCCTGTGTTCCAGATTGCACCCCTCGCCCCTTGGATTGCCACTGAGAAGAGACTGGCTCCATCCTTCTGACACTCATTCTTTACGTATTTATAAACATATATGAGGTCACCCCTCAGTCTCCTTTTCTCCAAGCTAAAGAGGCCCAGAACCCTCAGCCTTTCCTCATGAGAAGTAGAAACGATAGAAACAGTTATTTGCTGAATTTCTGGTTACTACCAGGTGCTTCACACTACAAGGACACCAGGCAGTCCTTAAATGAAAAGTTCACAAGGACCAGAAAGGACGTGCAAGACGTGGGCTGAATGGTAGAGGGAGCCTTCCAACTAGTCATTAAAAAACTGTCCTGTCAGCTGGTGAATTTTTCTTTCTAATTGTCCTACAGCACTTCTCAAAGTGCTCCAATGACCTCCAGGAAGTAAAACTGCCAACTAAATCAATTGTTGTCTCTGTATTCCCACATAGTAAAAAATTTCCTTGTGAACTGTGCCAGTTTTGCTAATAGTTAAGTAGTTCCTGAAGGTCTTCCAGGTTTCATCACCAGTAACATTGTCTTCAAAGACAGTGTTTAACCAGTCAGTTGATATGTGACACCTCCTATAAAGGACAACTTTGACTGAATCTAAAAAAATTAAATCACCCTATTCCTCAAAAGTCCAGAGGATGATCAATTCTGAGCATGAGATTATGATGTTAGGCTACTAGGATCCGAGTTTGCTGACCCCTGCTCTATGACAATTAGAGACATAAACTCCAATTCCTCATCTTGCCACCCTTCTCCATGGCATTCCCTTACCTTAAATTAAATGTCAGGAATGCTCAATAATGTTCAACACATTTGCTCCATTTTCATGACCTCCATTCCAACATTTCCTAACTCAAGCAGGAATGTCATCCAAAAGGCCATCATTTGCATCTTCTATTCCACTACCTTCACTGCCTGGCCAAAGAAGAAGGTGCCAGTCCCCCTGTGTCAGCAACACAGGGTGAAGCCTCCCTCCCCCAGGGAGAAGCTGCTGTGTGAGTTGTCATGTTAACACTTGCCAAAGCACACCCTGCCCTCTACACTGTCACCCCAGGAAATGGAGATGAGGTCTCCACACAGAGCCAGGATGCACAACAAGTGCTCATTAAATCTTGGATATAGCACAGCTCAAAATACATCTGGCCTCCTCTAGCCTAGGAAAGACTTGAGCTTTAGTGCCTTGGTAAAGACAAGTGGAATTTCCAGTGCAACCTGTGTCACACCACTGGTTAACAGATTTATTACAAGAAGCTAACTAGCTACTAATTAAGAGTCAGTAAGACAGGTCACAGAGTTCACCCAAATGTTTGAGCTATACAAACGTGCTGCTCTACTCCTACATTGCTGTCTCTTTGGCTGTGGGTGGAAGAGCTGAAATCATGTTGAAAAGCATGAGCTGCCTGCTCCTAGTCCTGCCCATACAGCAAAACAAACAGATACAATGTCCCTGCTCACAGAAGGAGGGTTGGACTAGATGACCCTTGAAGATCCCTTCCACCTCAATGTGCTCTGTGATTATATGAAATTTTGTCCCAGTCTCCAGAAGATTCATGAAACTGAGTCAAGTCACCATGATTTTACCATGTCTACTCAACCTTTCTGCTCTTTCTCCTCCACCCCCCACTTTTTGCCCATGCAGGAAGGAATCTCATGAATAGTCAGAAAGTGGGAAATAATCACTGTTGGTGCCACCTTGCAAGGTACTAAACAGTCTCAATTTTCTATCCACAGAAGCTGTGGGTAGAATCAAACCTGCAGAAAGGGACAGACATAAAAGCCACCTACTGCTGGATGAGGATCTTCACCAGGTTGATATGACCACAGGTAGCTGCTGCATGCAATGGAGTCCACAGCTCGTTGTCCTTTGCATTGACATTGGCCCCATGGCTGAGGAGAAGCTTCACTATCTCTTCATAGTTGTCTATGCAGCACTGATGAGGAAGGGATGCACAACAGAGATAGCTTTTTAAAAAAAAATTTAGGAAGTTGATAACCTGCTCAGCTGTACCCAGCTGTGGAGACCTACTTTACCCTGCAATGTTTGACAACAAACACCTCCAACAGAGTTAAACACTCAGTTGGAGCAAGGAGCAGGTCAGAAGGCCACCAAGCAGAACACCTACACTGGACAGACTGAAGGTCACTGGTATTTTACAGGGTTTTCTGGTTTGGGAACAACAGAAAGTAAGTGCACAGCTTATGTTCCACTGGGTCTTTTATATTCAAGAGCAAACCTAGCAGAAATTCAATGAAACCAGTATAACCACATACCAGGGGATGAGCTGACAAGCTGACATTCCCTTTTTTTCAGGAAAAATCCAACACACTGGCATGTGATCAGTAAAAGCCTTTTGTAAAAGCCTTCCCAGCAGGTCACGATACCTGCCACAGTTACCTGAAGAGTTGAATCCCAGGATGATGAGGTATTTGACAGGGCACCTTTCATTTCCTGAACAAAATCAGCATCCTTGATGCTTTTACACCAGGACCCTAGAGCCTGTCTGAGAATGGCCTCAGCTACTTCCCTCTGGTGAGGTGTGACTCTCTGATCCATCTGAACGTGCACTGAGAGCAGAAACTAGGGTGAGATTCATTCTTGTGCAAGGAGCCCGCTCATGATCTCCAGGTTTCTGCAGAACCAGGTGGGTGACAAACAGCTCACCACTGCAGCAGTGACAGCCCAAGGGAGCAGTTCAGCAGCCCAGAGACAATAGCCTTTTCTGTGTTTCTATTTCTTATTTGTCTATGGAAATTAGGTTAAATTCATGCCTGCCAGGCAGCCCAGTTATCACAAAGGCAGAACTGCCTCCTTCACAGGAAGCTACTGCTCATGAACAGCAGAGTCCACTTTGGAGCATCTCTCTGCTCAGGGATTCAATTAATTCTAGTGGATACACAGATCCCACCTCAGCTTACACAGTAACTGCTCCTTCATAGACTCATAGCATGTTTGGGTTGGAAGGGACCTTAAAGATCATCTACTTGGCCCTGGTGAGACCCCACCTGGAGTTACTGTGTCCAGTTCTGGAGCCCTCAACATTGAGCTTTTGGAGCAGGTCCAGAGGAGGCCACAAAGATGGTGAAAGGGCTGGAGCCTTATGAAGACAGGCTGAAGGAGTTGGGGTTGTTCAGCCTGAAGAAGGCTCAGGGGGGACCTCAGAGTAACTTATCAATACCTGAGGGGGTCCTACAGAAAGGCAGGGGTAGGACTTTTCAATAAGATATGTGATGGGAGGACTAGGAATAATGGATGTAAATTGGAAGGGGGCAGATACTCAGGCTAGATATAAGAAAGAAATTCTTTTCTGTGAGGGTGGTGAAACACTGGAACAGGTTGCCCAGAGAGGCTGTGGATGCCCCCTCTCTGGAGGTGTTTAAGGCCAGGCTGGACAAGGCACTGAGCAGCTTGATCTCGTGGGAGGTGTCCCAGCCTATGGCAGGGGGGTTGTGGAACTAGCTGATCTTTAAAGTCCCTTCCAACCCAAACTATTCTATGATCCTATGATTCTAATTCCAGCCCCCCTGCCATGGGCACAGACAGTTCCAGCTGTTCCAGTGTTCCAACCTTCTGTGGGAAAGATGGGATTCTTGTGGCTTCAGCACTAGTAAGAAAATCAATGAGGTGGCCAGTGTTTCTCTGTGTGCAGAGTTGTATCTCTTTGGAGAAGTGGTGAGGGGGACCTTTCACACTCTTCTAGAAGCCAGTTTATGTTTTTAATTAAAAAAATTTTAACCCACTCAGCTTTGAAGAGAGCAAGCGACATGCTGGAGAATCCAAAACTACAAGTCAATGACAGCATTTACAGCAGGGGAGAAAGACATAAATATCCATTCCACCCACGGAGCAAGTGTGACAACTGTGTCACTGTCCCGTGGCCATGTGAGGGTGGCAGCTGCCAGGGCCACTAGGCAAGGCAAGTCCCACCAGCCTTCTGCAGGCTGCTCTCATGCTTTCCCTCTGAGAATCAGGAGTCACAAGGAGAGGTGGTAGAAGCGTCTTAGGAAGTACAACAGTGGCATCAGTGCAGAGGCTCTGAGGAAGGACACAAATTCAGACAGTACTTTGGCCAGTCTGTATTTTACTGGCTGCCTCATATGGATTTCTAGAAGTGCCTGAGCCCACAAAGAGCAGCACCAACCTCTCCCCTGACCCTGACCATCATTTGTTTAAATCAACTTCAAAACTCTTGGGTTTCCAAAGTCTTTAACTTTGAGTTAAACAACTTAGATCATTTACAGCCCAGCCTTGTGAAGATTAGAGGGTGGGTGAGATGTTGTTCATACCTGAAACCCAGCCCCAAATCCTAAGCTGTTACCACTGAATAAAGTCTGAGATGTAGCAAGAGAAGGGTTTGATCATGTTCCCCAGGAAATGGGATCAACAGTACAACATGGTGAAGTTTCACTGCTTTAACTGAGCAACAAAACGGAACATAAAATATTTCCCCATTCTCCTAGCAGGTCTGCTGAGAGCAGCAGGGACTGAGATCCCCTCCCACACCTCACCTGATGCAGTGCAGTTAATCCATCCTCATTGCACAGGTCTGGGCTGATGTTGCTCTTCAGCAAGTAGCACACTGTAAGGGAAGGAGACAGGAAGAAAAGAGTCAGACCAGCAACCCCATTGCATCCCTCAGCTCTCAGCTAGCCCTCTGGCCAGTTCAACCCCAAGGCAACCGACACTGTCAGAGCGTCCCAGTGTGGGCAGTGCTGCAGGAGACCCCACAGCCAAGAGCCCTGCACTGGGGTGAACCCACAATAATAACCTCGACGATGGCAGGGAAAAAGCCTTCTTGGTTTTATCCAGCAGAGAGCACCAGCATACAACTTTCTCCCAACTTCCTTCCCAAGGAGGGTTCACCACTACAGTAGAATTTTCAGGTGGCTGTGCTCCAACAATCTACATTTTCACCCTGTGCTTTGCCACATCTGCATGCTACAGCCCAGAAGAGCTCCACAGCAGTCCTGGATTTTGGGGTCCTGTGGCAAAACTGTAAGAGAGATCTCACTGTGGGGGAGGGGAGAGCTCCTGCCTCAAGGAGTTATCAATCTGGGAAGACAAGTGAATCATGTTTAGGAGCCTGGCACATGAAAAATACAGCAGGGTTGCTTTGGACACTTCACACGAACCACTGGGTATTTGAATACAGGTTCAGCAAGGCTTTAGGTTTTTGTTACTGCTTTGGAAGGAAAGGATAAGACTTATTCCATTAAAATGCAAATTTCTGAAACACATGAGAAGCCACGAGCCCCTAGGTAAAAGATAAAGTTTGCTCTGAGGTACAGATCTCACATGGTGTAATAGCAATAAGGCTGGCAGGGGAAGCAAATTAATAGCAATGCCAGGAACTGTTCAAACACAACACTGCTGACAGATAGATCTCAATGATCTATACCCCTCTTCTGCTGCTTATCCCTGCTTTTTCTCTGGAGCTTTCACTACTTCAATCTGTTTCTACCTTAAATGTCACTGACAGCAAAGACACAAGCCTGAGGTTCATAATCATCCCCCTGAGGCTGGGAGAGACAGATATTCAAGTCCTGTCTTTTTTGCTGGCAAAGATGCTAGCATTAAGCATAACCAGAGCTGCAAAATAAAGAACAACAACAGGGCCAAAAGGGCAATAACCATTTTCAGAGCTGGAAATCAAAATTACTGCAAGGCTGGTCCCTCCCTAAGCATCCCACAGGCTCTGCTCCTGAGGGATGGCTGTCCTGCTGTCAGATGGAGCTCTCTCCCCAGCACATCAGAGCTGTCCCCAGGGACACAGAACTTCTGGCATCAAAAGGATGGAAAACACATCCACAATGACAACAATGTTGATGTCGAAGCTTTGTTCTAAAGAACTGGAAAACACACTCACAAGGAAAGCAAATCAAAACCAGAGAGAAATTTTGTTTGGAAGCCACCGGCCTGAGGGTATCATGAAGGAAAGCAAAACAACCTGGCAGAAGTGAAACAGAACACTGTGTCACAGGACTGGGGCACCAACATGAATGCTGGGGTTTACTTTAGCTGGAAATCATTTTGAGGCACTGCCACCTCCTTGATGAAACTGATGATGCAAAAAAGCAGAATGCAACCAAGAATAAAACTCATCAACCACCACGAGTCCAAAGAGTGAGTCTTTTGGAGCTGAAAAGCTGGTGCAGGAAGCCCACACCAACACTGCTGGGGACAGTGACAACAGCACTGAGCCCCAGACAAAATGTCCAATTTAAATGCTGGGCTTTTACTGCTTCTGGCCCCAAGCTCCTGCTCTCCTAATCCACACCGAGCAATGGACAAGTCATTCGCCAGTAGGTCTGGTTGTCTCTTATTTACTTTGGGTGCTCTCCCATTAGGGTTTTAATTCAATCCCAGTCATTTAAGAGCCACAGTGCACTAATGACTTGCAGCTCTATAATCATGTTTTGCCTGATTTTGGAGATTTGGACAAATTGATGCTGCCAGGTTAACCTTCCAAGTGCTGTCCCTCCACTAGAAGCAGTGGCATAAATCCCAGATTGTTATGGAGTACAGGGGTTTGTGATCATGGCATGACTGAGCTTGTAAGAGTCCTTGAAGAGTTAAGGTTCAGAGAAGGATTTGTCTCACCCTAAAGCAGCTTTGAATTCTCCACTAACCCCTGCAGCAGCTCTCACGTTCACAGCATACCTCCCCTTGGCTCCCACCTGCCCTCAGGAGCAACTCACTACAGACAGAGAAAAGCCAGGCATGGCTGCTGTACCAATGAGTCCAGGCAAATAAGGACTGAATAAAGCTTCAAACTCCCTTCCACTCAGTCCTAAATTGAATTTGGGGTTTGGTGGAGGAACACTGCACTGGGCAGCAGTGAGTTGTGGCTCTTCTCTCTGAATCATAGAGACATTGCCTTCAGAATTCACGGAATCTCAGGGATTGGAAGGGACCTCAAGAGATCATCTAGTCCAACCCCCTGCCTGAGCAGGAACATCAAGACTGGGTCACACAGGAAGGCATACAGAGAAGGAGACTCCACCCTCCCAGTGTCCCACCAATCCTGCAGCAGAAGGCAGCCCCTATTCCATCCTCAACAGCAGGGCAGGGGGTGGCAAAGGGCAGTTTCATCACCCCCAGCAGTGGGCAGAGCTGCAGAGGGATGTGGAGAGAGGACATGGACTTCTACCCCATTTACCCTCTACCCAGGAACAGCCTCTCCCATGTAGCTGGGAAGAAATAGTCTTCTTTTCTGATAAACATCAGTAGAAATGTGCATTTGTGAGTTTTCCACTCCCAGATGAATAAAAGGAGCAATCTTTAGCTCCAGGGATAACTCACTCCATGGATCAATGCATGACAAAAGGGAGAGGGACCTGGCATGGAGAAGAGCTTCAGGTGCTGCAGGTCTCAGTGCAAAGCCCAACACCTTCTCCTCCACCCTCAAGGCAGGAATGATGCTGTACAGGTAGGAAGCACATAGTTCAGCTCACAAGGATGCCTTCTGTCAGCTCCAGACTCAGCACACCACATCTGGGAGGAAGAACTCCATATACAAAGGGCAAAGCATGGAAATGGGTCCTCTGTGAGCTCAGTTCACTGTGAGCCCAGCACAAAAGGCTTTATGGGGCACATCAATGGGTTCAGCAGGTGCAGTCTCCACTTTAACACTTAACTTCTTAAAGAGAGCTCAGTGCTGAGCTCCTTAAAATCTTTCCTCCCTCACATGTAGGTGAGGGGCAGATCATAGAATAGAATCATAG